>VKKT01001811.1:45673-57181 GCA_008038995.1 Haliotis laevigata | reverse complement strand
AAAGAGCATGAGTCAGGATAAGTATAAAATATCAATTTTACTCCAAAAATTACATTTTGTTTCGTAAATAGTTTATTAAAATATTGTTGAATATGTTCAGATGCTCCCATGTTGTTCCTTCAGGGTCTGTTCGCCATGGTTGAGTACGCTGAGCAGGAGTCTGTTGCAGCAGCCATTTCTCACACTGACCATGAACTGAAAGGGAACAAGATAATTGTGAATCCGCGGAAGGTGAATCAGACTCCTCGCTGGGTGCTGAAGGAGAGAAAGATGAAGGCCAGACAGAATGCCAGGGAGAAGGCAGCCAAGTTGAACATGAAGGCCATTGCTGTCAACAAGGAGGAGCTGCTGCTAAAACTCAAAAGTGCTGAATCGGTAAGATCACTTACCCAGTATTCCCTAAGTGCTGAATTAAGTATTCCCTAGGTAGCTCAACAGTGTTGATTTGCTCAGTTTGGTTAGAGTGCTTAATTATGGTCTCAACGGTTCTGTAAATTTGGCCTAATGGCTATACAAGGCTTAACAGTAGTGAATTGTTAAGTCATTTGTCAATTGCTAAATACTTCACTGAGTCAAGTGTGTGGTACATGTGACTGCCATGTTTCTATAGATTGTGGACCAGATGCGAGTGCTGGCGGACTTTGTTCGTATGACGGATGAGGAGATCACACAAAAACAAGGCATCTGTGACATACTCAGTGCAGCACTCATGAAGTTCTTTCCAGGTAAATCGTACAGTCTTAACCTGTGTTAACTTTATTTAGCCATTATGTACTATATCATAGCCATTATGAAAATGACACAGAAATACTGCATGAAGTGAGACACAGTTGGCATAGTGCCAGAGTGTATATCATAATGTCATAGTGTATATCATAGTGTATATCATAGTTGCAGAGCGTATATCATAGTGGCCGAGTGTATATGATAGTGGCCGAGTGTATATCATAGTGGCCGAGTGTATAACATAGTGGCCGAGTGTATATCGTAGTGGCCGAGTGTATATCATGTCATGAAGTCTTGCCTCCCCTGCTGTATTGTGATGTTATTTCTTCCTTCAGCCTGTTCCGTGCATCAGTTTGGTTCCTCTGTGAATGGCTTTGGAGTGAAGGGCTGTGATGTAGACATATACCTGGACTTCCACGACGAGGGAGAAGAAGACATGGATCTCCCAGATGTCCAGGTAAACTAGATACGCTGTAACAGTGATGTACTACTGGCTAGTTGCAGGCTCCATGCAGGAGGTGCACTGACATAGAAATATAGAATTGGAAACACAATTGTTGTCATATCATCTGATACTTTACATCATCCCCGAGGCAGTATGAACAGCCAAGTAGTTGAAGGTGTTGCAGGTTGCTGTGGAGAGTTGTTTCCCTTGAATGTGCCAGTATCCTATGATAATAGTTCAAAGCTCATTAATTTGTCTTCTTTATGTTACATGTACTTGTGTGTTTTGCTTGTGTACCCAAATCTACATCAGTTTGGAATTCCCTCCTACAGTTACCCAATATTGCTGAAGTATTGTCAGAACTTGTCCTCCTTGTTTCACTAGGATCCAGTGAAACTCCCTTACCACCGAGACATCCAGTCCCTGAAGAGGACAGAGGGCCCTCTGACCTCTGCCGACCTCCAGGAGATGACAGCCTACGACAAAGTAAGACTGGTGTCCCGCATCCTGGTGGATCATGCCCCTGGCTGCAACAACATCATCGTCATCCCCAGCGCCCGGTGTCCTCTCATCAAGTTCACTCACGAACCTTCCGGCATCAAGTGTGACCTCTCCATCAACAACAAGTAAGTCATCCACCTGGGCTCATTTCTTTAAAACAAGGTGTCACATGGTTCAAGCTGGATTTTGCGTTTTTTCTTGATTGTATCCCTCAGTATCATTTCATAAAATGCAGATACATGAAAAGTTGGGCGCAAAATCTTATCTTGCCACCGCTTCAACAGTTCCTACCTCACTTCCACCCACAGACTGGCTTTGCAGAACACACGTCTGCTGCAGCTGTGTAGCAGGATTGACGAGCGTGTGGGGTTGCTGGTCTACACTGTCCGTTACTGGTCCAAGGTCAAGGAGATTGCGGGAAACATCAACTCAGGACCCCGTCTGTCAAACTACGCTCTTACATTTCTGGTGGTTCAGTACCTCCAGAATCTGGCCACTCCCATATTGCCCACCACCAGTAAGCTGGGGGAACTGGCAGGTAAAGATACCATCACAAAACTTGTAACTAAACCCCAGTGTATGAATGTAAACATGGAAGTTAGGGGTCCTTGTCATGAACCAAAGACCTCAGGACACCTCTTTGTTTCACACAGTGTCACTTTGGACTTCTCTATCATGTTAACATTTCAGGTAGGTACGGTTCATAGACCCATTCTACAATGTGATCTCAGTACTAAGGCTACGATAATGAAAACACTATTACATAGGCTTTTGATCGTCAAAGGGCTAAGATTTCTGTGTCACATGGGGGCGATGGGGTAGCCTAGTGGTTTAAGCATTCACTCGTCACACCAAAGACCCTGGTTCGATTCCCCACATGGGTACAATGTGTAAAGCCCATTTCTGGTGTCCCCCACTGTCAGTCAGTCTGTGTCACATAGGGCCGTTATGTAACTGGAAAGCTGGCATGGCATCCGACCCTAACACTTCATGCTTTGTGAACCAGGCAAGAAGAAGGTGATAATTGATGGCTGGGACTGTTCCTACCTGGATGAGCCAGAAACATTCACATCATCGGCCAACACACAATCTGGAGGTGAGTGTCCGGTGGAATTGAAGAAAAGGAATGTTTCAGGTAGTATCTTAACCTGTTAAGTACTGGACACAATTGAATTGGCTCTTGTAGTTGCCGTATATAAATTAATTTCAGAGATGAAATATGTTTTAAAGATTCATGTAATTCAGTGGTAGAACAATGTGCTTGCGACCTTATTTAGTGTTCTTGGATCAAACAAAACACAAAGTGTTGGGTACTGCACCTGTCTGTGTTTGACTTCCAGAGGATCTGCTGAAGGGCTTCTTTGATTACTATGCTAACCTGGACTTCAGCACGGTTGTTTTACAAACTCGCACTGGTCACATCCTGCCTGTACAGGAGATGCTGGAACAGCCCAGCACCGAATCACAGACATTCAAGGTACATATCACAGTATGATGCTTATTGGTCTCCTTTGTTCATTTTAATAACATTGTCAAAGTGAGCTTTTGTCATTGTCCACTGAATCTAAGAGTATTACTGTCAAAATGGCAGCAGGATATTTTAATTAAGAAATCTTTTTCGTTTATAGTGTGCACCACTGCAAAAGTTTTGTGTTGGGTATATGTCATTTATTATTTTCACTGCCTCTCAGATCGGACCAATCAGCATCCAGGATCCATTTGTCCTGGACCACAACATTGGTGGGAATGTAACTGAGAAGGTCAAGCAGAAGATTTCGGAGGAGTTCCAGATTGCAGCCAAGAAATGTGAGAAGTGGTCTGACACAGAGAATGGAGGAGACTTTGGGCTGGTGGACTTGCTTGGTGCCGAGGTACCTGCGGAACTAGCGGAGGAGCTGAAGAGACTGCAGGACCTGGATGAGGAGAAGGAGGATGACCACAGCTTTACTGTTTTCTTGAAGGTGGCACAGCTTCCACCTGAAGCCTTCAAGAATCCACAGACACCTGACTTCCGACTTAACTGGTGTTTCAAGGTGTGCCTCTTCATACAGCGAGTCCTTGAGACCATTCTCATGTTCGAGACTGAAGTTCTCGCCCAGACAATATCAGGAGATGTGCCCACAGTAGAAATGGAGGTTGAGTCAGACACAAGTAATTCTCAGACAACACCAGCAGTAAACAGTTCTAATCTTAAAAATTCATCTGAGCAGCCTGCAGGACCTGCATGTGAAGGAGCTGGAGTAAGGATGGGTCCAAGCATGGTCGCCCCAGGATCTCCCCAGTCCCCGAGCCTCCACATGGAGCTGATGTGCAGCTCCTGCTGCCGGACCTGGAGCGGACGGAAGACGCTGAGACGTGAAGTAATGGAGGGTGAACTGGATGGGTTGGAGCTTGAGAGGGAGATCTCCGAGAAGATCATAGAGAGCGATGGATTCTCACCGAAATATGTAGTGCAATTCCGTTGTGACATTGACACTGTTGTTAAAACATCCAAAACAGCTGTAATACTAAAACTCGAGCCCACTGACGAGGGAAAAGAGTTCTCCTGTTTCTACCCTTTTTTCAAGACTTTGATTCGAAGGTTGGTGGATAGAAATCTGTACGAAACTTGGTAGAGGAGGGTTTTATGCTGGTTATCTGTTCATATATTTCATGTTTATCATTGTGATAACCTTTGAAGGCTTGTATTTGATGGAAAAACTTCCCTTTCTATGAAATATGTTTTGGTCGGTCATTATTTTCATGAACTTATCTCATTTATAATGTATTTCTTATTTTGACATCTATTGAAAGGCTGATCCAGACATTCTATGCTGTAGGAGACTTATATGGTGACTGAAGTGAACGTAGAATTTGTTGATTGAAGTAATGCATGTTTGCCGGACAAGTTGTAGGTTGGATATTAGAATATCATTCAGCTGATTTGGGTTCAGTGGTTTTGAGGCTGAAAAATAATAAGGTTTGTTAATTTTATGATTTGAAACTGATTTTTGAGGTTGTTTTCAATGTGCAGATGCATGAAATTTATCTTAAAAGGAAGAAATTATTTTAGTTTAATCTGTTTTAGAATGTTGAGATCACTTCCTGAGAATGTCTGCTATTTATATTCATAATGGATGATTCTTTGTTTCTGTTACTGCTTTGAAATGATTTTGATCGGTTTGATATTGCTCGGATACAGGTGATATATTGAAACTTTTAAAACTCTCCTCCACTTGTAGGTGTTGTCTCCATGTCCAGAACACTGATCACATGCAATGCTCAGAGCTGGGATTGCAGATGATCATATGAAATATTTAGAGCTCTGATCAGTATTATTTGGGGAGGTGTGTTTTCAAAGTGATATTGAAATATGACTTAATATTTAATGATGTACAAGAATGTTGGCCTCTATTTCTTCTTTGGTTTCTTGAAGAAGATTGTCTAGCCCTGAATGCATGTAGTAAGCTGTATTTTTTGTTTCAAAGACATCTTGCCCAAAGTTTAGAAAATAGCTCAAGTCCAAACTACCCATTGTTACAGACAACAAGGGGATTTCAGGTCAGAATAGGTCCCCATGCCTCCTACTTAATGGTACTGGGGATTCCAGTGATATTGCTGACTGACGTTATATTTACTTTCCAGGCCAGCAAGTGGAGTATGTAAAATAAGTGATGTCATTTATTAATGTATTGTTTTAACTGCTTTAAAACCAAACAATAGACAGTAATAATAGCTTATTCATATGTCGAATGTTTAAGATATGAACAAGACAAATTGAATAGTTCATGTTTTCATTTATGTGCACATGTTGCAGTGGTTACATGTGTACACAGGCGATCATTGTAGACCGTGATTGCAGGATGAGTAGTGACGTGGGATGAGTAGTGAAGTGTACGCTTTGACTCATGTTGGAGCCATGTGTGATGTCAGCTAAGGATTCAGGGTGAACACAGTGTTGTGTTACATGTACATAGAACGTCAGCATTAAACAATGTTACAATGTTTCTATTTGTCTTTTTTTCACTGCGTGTTGGTATTGATGCTCATGCTGTTGATCACTGGATTGTCTGGTCCAGACTCGATTATTTCTAGATTGCCGCCACATAGCTGGAATATTGCTGAGTTTGGCTTTAAACAACAAACAATCGAACACTGTGTATTGATCTCCACTGGGATTCTTCATTGCCTGCCATCTCCATCTTCTCCACAACCTATATGTCGCTTGTAAGAGTGTGATGAATCAGATGATGAGGAGCTGTGATTTTACCTGCACCATGGTCATAAGGATCTCACCATTTGGGGGAATGGGGAAGGGGAGGATGGATTATGAGGAAAAGATATGTTTACTTTGTCAGCCTCCAAAAATAATTGTCAAAGAAACTCCTTTCTTAACGGTCTCAAAATAACATCTCAGACCCTCAAATATCAAATGGTTGGTCATTAGGAGTCATTAAACTGAGGAGTGACTCAGTGACTTGGTTGATAGCGTGTAATTGGGCCCCAGAGACTTGGATCGGTCTTGACAATATCAACCACTGGATTGTCTGTCACATGTGGCCTGACTGGGTGGGTATCATCTTGATAACCACCATGATGACTTTAGACATGATCCAGCTATGATGGCTGCACCCAACTAAGGTATTCAATCAGTACTGGTAGTCAGTCATCTCTGGTGCATGAATCAGTCAATCACATTAAGAGTACAGTCATCTCATTATATCCCCATGCTTCTCAACTAAATGGACCAGACTTGGCAGCGTGCCTGTCATCCCACCCAGATTATATATAGGCCACATCACTTTGCTGGAATATTGCTGGCTCAGCTTTAGAAAAACAGATCATTCAGAAAATATAACAAGTCAATCATATAATACACAGTTTTATGCCAGCTCTTCTAACAATGCTAAGACAATACAAACAAACTGGTTCATAACAGAGACATACAAAGGTGTAACAGGCAACAAAATAAATGCCTACGGACGGACGTAACACTTTCTGGATGGCCTACAATACATAAATCTGTCTGAACACTCTACAGCTGATGGATGTATATCACAGTCATTGGGTCAATTGATGATAGCTGATCATTTCTAAAGTATGCAATATATATTCATATGTTAAATATATTTGTATGCTATTTAAGATTCTACGGACGCTATAGGTGTATAAGGCACAAGTACAATTTGTTGTGCTAACCTGTTATGATCATGTACTATCAATATTTAAGGAAGCATTTTTAGAGGATTCATCACAGAGAAAATTTCTGCTCTTCTGCTATCCAATTACTTTGTTGTCTTCAGTGTGTCCTGGGTTCATTTGTAATGTTAATCAGCTAAATTACTGAATTAATCATAGATATTTACTTACAACAAATTTCTATGGGACCTTCATGATCCACTCAATGACAATTTCTGTGGGCTGCATATCTCAAAGCAGGATTTACATGTAAACAGGTTGGCACAGTAAAACAGACAGTATTAGAATATATATAAGTATAATTTAAAAAATGTGTATATGTAGATCTAATTATAAAATATAACAATCAGAAATTTAAAAGACAGAATGCCTACAAAGATGGAATGCATGTGCTAAGAACATTCACAACCAGGCAAGGATTCGTGCAGTGCTAGAATGTTCTCCATTGTGTAGGAATGTTCTGGTTGAAAATAGGAAAAGCAATTGCTTCTCTGGCTGAGGTGTTTGAAAATTGCAAGTGTGTGTGAAATAATTGGCAAATGTATTGTTATCTCACGAAGGATGTATATGGTCTACAATAATACACAGCTGTGCAGTTGGACTAGATGATTACAGGCCTTGGAAGGAACTACCCATATATGAGATATGGTTGTCATTTTACAGTAGGAAATACAGAGCAGTTCTGTTGTGAATATCAGATGGAAGTGGTTGTTGTTGCTGGGGGATGGCTCATTTACTTCTTCTTGCCTGAAATAACAGAAACACTGAGTAAAATAGTATGTTGCATTGTCAAAATCATTGTTCCACGTTATGACATGTTCCACAACTGACCTGCCTTTAGGTAGGGCCATGTGATAACCACCTTATAACATGATCTCCTCCCCCACCTCCCCCTCCCATTATGTAGTACATATGGTAACAACTGTTTATCATTGTCCATCTTTATGTGGTAACAACAGATATAACAGATCTTTTCAGAGGTGAAATCAAAAGATACAGCTTAATCAACATGCAATGGGAAATGTTAGAATCCTAAAACCATATAAGACATGTAGATTAGAACAATCCACTAGAAGCCCGTCTCTCCCTGAGAGGAGCACTGCTGTTTGACCCTGTACTCACCTACACTCTCGTCACGGATCAGAGCCAACAGCATGGTTCGGTAGTCCCCAGAGGTGTCATCCTGCAAAAACAGGCACATAGTTAGCTTGTGGAAGAAGAAATATTCATGCCTATTACAAATATGTCCCCTCCATAGCAGTTAGCTCTCAGAAAATTCTCTTCATACAGAGGGGAACTGATTGGAGCAAAATATATCTTAGCGAACAGCGAGCATCATCACTGATTAATTCATATACTTTTCACCACTATTTTGCACTCTACAATCAATGGTTTCTGTCTTGACTGAATGTCCTCCGGTGTCAAAGTCTAAAACAGTAAACGACATTGTGAAAAGTATCTGAAAATTGTAAGAATTACCTCACAATCATAGATTAAGATAATGTTTGAAGACAGTAAGCAGTTACTTACCTTGATGAACATCCCGAGAGTCTGTTTGAAGTTCCTCTGGAACTCCTCCTTGATCTGCACCATATCCACCTCACACCGAGATCCAACAACACGTACCAGCGTGTTGTCGTCCGTACCAAGACCCTTCATAGCTCGGTGCAGTTCCGATGCAAAGTAGAATGCTTTGTTCCGGATACATTTGACTAGAAGGTGAGAAAATAAATACAAATAATAATGTTTTCTAAATGATCAGGTTAATGATTTTATTGTCATCTTAATGTTAAAAGTAGAACTTGGCACTGGTATCTAACAAGATGACACAGTTCTCACAGTCCTGTTCCACAGAGTTGGCATCACTAAGACATCAGTAACATGCATACTTTAACACAAACATATGACAGTTGTAGTGCTATTGCTACTTAGAGGAATGAGGCCCTGACTTTTAAGCTCCTGAGACAAACATTAAAGCATTATTTAGAATGAAATAGAATAATTTTTCTCATTAGTCCTGAATAATTGTTCGACTGTGTGTATTATTCCTTGTGTTCTCTCACCGACTGCAAGGAATCCTTCCTTCAGGTCCCCTGACATTTCGCTCGTAATGGTGTCCTCAATGTCCTTGTTGGCCAGCTTGGCATACTCCTGGAATGTTGCTCTCAGCTGAGCGTAACTACGGGAAACCAGGATCACGTTGAATCGGGATTCATCTGTCCCCCATTTCTTCTCCCCAGCATCCAGAAGCTCCTGAGCATCAAGCTTGGCCTGGTTACGGTCAAATGTGGGCTCCTCTGGACGATTGGCTTGCAGACATGCCACCAGGAGGCGCTTGAAGTGACCAGACGTGTCAGAAGCGACATCTGCCTCCAGATCCTTGTTGAACACTGTGGAGATGAATACAGACATACACAGGTGAGTCTGGTGACAAATACAGGAGGGAGCGAACATTGGTGTGTGTGTGGGGGATGGGGGGGTGGGGTGCATGCGTGCATGTGCGTGAAACCAAGAGAGAGGTATGATATACACAAGATAGTCTTGTATACTTGCTGAATACTTCTGGGTCGGATAATGAACACAGGTAGAGGGAGGGGTCCCGCTACCAAGGAGTGAGGGAGTAACCGAGTTATGTTTTACACCACTTTTAGCAATTTTCCAGCAATAACACGGCAGGGAACACCAGTGGGCTTTGTATCCATGTGAGGTATCTTTGGTGTGACGAGCAAATGTTTTAACCACTAGGCTCCCCCCCCTGCATCTGCTACCAAGGAAGCGGGATAATGAGTGCCTGAGATGACAACATAATCAGATGATGAACTGATGAATACTTATGGGTCGGATGATGAACACAGGTAGGGGGTCAAACTCCCAAAAGGGATAATGAACACAGGGTGTCAGCCGGGGCGATGAACACATTGCGGGCTCAAAGTACTCATAAAACTTTCTATGGTCAATGAACTCACTTGTCTTGTATGTCTCCTTGATGACCTTGAGCTGCTCATTGGTCCTGGTACAGATTATCTCCACAAGCACCTTCTCGTCTGTCCCCAGGCCCTGTACAAGATCATACACTAGTTAGCATGGACCAGCTTGGGATGTGGGTTCAGGAGGAGAGTAAGACTGGGGCATGTTCAGAACAACATACAAACTGTTCCTTTCTGTGGTTTGCTATTCATTTTACACCCAAACTGTTTTCTTCCTTTGTTGTTCTTAGTTATGCATTAATCACAAGAAGACAAATTATTTGAGTAATTGTAATGTATCCTGATTCATTGTCTGGAGCAATAATGTCAGGTGCTTTGAGAATATTTGTCAAGACAGTTTGTGATTGTTCATTGATCATTAGGTATCATTGATGTGCTTCAGACATGAGAACAAAGCTGTATTTGCTGAACTAGTTCGATGAAGTCTTTGATAGGCATTTAGAAGTTGGAAGAACAAGAATACTTGACACTGTTTATGGATAACAACTTCTTGATCCATTGTTATCCATTAAAAGACTCATGTATTCATATTGGTTGGATAATGACACATTTGACACAAGTTTTATGACATATTTGAAAACAATCTTCCTTATAAAGTCTAAGAGTCATCACAGTGTAGAGTACTACATCAGCAAGAAGGACACTTCAAATATACAAATATGGGTTCACATAATGAAATAGATGTTATCTTTCATCTTTACCTTCACAGCCTTGTTGAGTTTCTTGGCATCAAACTCTGCTGAAGACAACAACATGTCCAAGCAGAGCGTCTTGAAGTTGCCACTCAGCTCACTCGACAGCTCCTTCGACAGGTCCTGGGGAATACAAGCAGCTATTGAGTTGGGGCTTGTTTGGTTCTGCACCATGTTTGAAATCACCATCAATGGACTCACACCATGTGTGACACACAAGAATCCACAAGGGTCTTTTAATATGGAGATCCCCAATTCAAAACTAAGCAGTGCACACATGTTGTCTGCATGATACATCACTCTGGACCAAATGGTGATACATGTGTGTTTGTATTGATGCAGAGGAAGCAGAACCCACCTTTCCAAACATTGTCTTGAATTTTGAGGTTAGCTCCACTCTCTGTTCATTGGATCTGTAGGCCAGGATGTTGATAATAGCCTTCTCATCCGTACCTGAAAGTACATCACATGACTTATCACCATGGTAACACAACATCACATCATATTCCATGGTTACATGACTGTTACACAACACACATACCTAGTGTGTGAAATTTTACTGAAGTATCGAGAATATACATTGATGCCTGAATGAATGTTTGTGATGTGACATGCGGAAACTCACCGAAACCTTTCATGGCTTTACGTAAGGCCTCTGCATCCTGCTCAGCGTTGAAGCCCTCGAATGGTGTGACTGTCGGGTCAGCCTGGAACAGGGATGTGTTTGGAATCCAACAGTCTTTCATAGGACATGTCTAACTCAGATATGTAGTAGTTAACATGGGCCACAATATTCTACAGTGACAGAATCTTGAACTTTGGTTAGTGTAACAACACAATCTATTCCATAAGAGTCTGTCTGTCTGTCTGCCAGCTGTTGTGACTTACCTCCACTTTCTCTGTTTCTAAGCGAACCTCTTCATCAAGTTCCTCCTCAGTTTTATTCTTCACTGCCTCCACGAAACCCTTCCCCGCTGAA
>VKKT01001810.1:165164-180297 GCA_008038995.1 Haliotis laevigata | reverse complement strand
AACCCGGGTCTTCGGTGTGACGAGCCAACGCTTTAACCATTAGGCTACCCCACCGCCCCCACCTAATATGACATGTTGGTGATCATGGATACAGTAACATACTTCCTTCCAGTGTCCTCCCACTAAATACTGCAGTCTTGGGCCCCTCGCCGGCCAGGTTGTAGGCCTGTACTGTCATGTAGTAGGTGGAGAATGTCTCCAGATTGGTTAGCGAGGCGCTGCGCTCAACCACAATGATCTGCTGCGCAGCAGACGGCAGAGTCCCATTCAGCCAGTACAGCACCTGCAGGTAACAAACAGATTTAGGTGAGTTGGGGTTGATGACCCCTTCAACAACATCTCAGTCATGTAACAGCATGACAGCATTCTAATCAATAGCATGGATACATCTAGAGCTTCAATCAACTGGACGGCTGACTTGACAGCTTCCACTCTTGACTAAATTCAGGAAAAGGTCTTATCCTTAACAATGCCATTCCCAGTTTACAACTTTTCATCAAAACCATTTATTGAAATACACAATGCCATTTTAGAAAGTGGTCAAATGTAACGTATGTTATATTTGGGATTACACTTTCTTAGTAAAGTACAGATTCTAGTACTTTTTGGGGCTCAACTCCCAAAAAGTACTAGAATCTGTACTTTACTAAGAAAGTGTAATCCAAAATATAACATATGTTAAAACCATTTATTGTTGTGTGCCTGTTGCACACCTGCTCTACAAAAACACAAAACTGCACAGCCAATGCTGTGTATGATTGGTATACATTAAAACAGAAGGCGTTAACATATAGCATCACTGATATATAGTGATGCTATCCATATATGATACCTTATAACCGGAGAGACCTCCATTTTGTGTGTTGGGAGGTGGAGCGTTCCAAGACACAACAAGCACTGAAGAGCTCTGGGCAGTGACTCGTCCATTAGAGGGTGGTGCTGTTGGTGCTGTAATAGACACATCATGAGAAGCCATGTAGGACAGAGGAACGGTATCATCTAATCTCCAAAACATTGGAAGCAGCTTCCTTGATAAGACGTGGTATATTTGAGTCTGAATAAGACTGAGTTTTTTGCTTGTTTCTTGTTAAACTCCACATACAGCAATATTCCAGCTATAATGACAGCAGCATATAAATAATCAAGTAATGACCAGACAATCTGGTGATTGATATTGTGAATGATGATTCCCGTCAGAATATGGTGACACAAGCTCAATGAAGTCACCAAGCCCTACTACACAATCTACAGGGTATATCCCTCAAATGAGAGTCCTGGGGTAGCAATTCTAAGCTAGAATCACCATGGAAGCATTAATGTTTCTTCCAGTAAGTTTCTGTGATAGAGAAATACAGAGGTAGTCAAAGACAGTAAATACTGATCTCCATTTAGTAGTATTTCAGTTATACCATGCTATGCTGCCATAATGTGGGAGTAAAACTCATAGTGAAGAAGGTCACATAGTTTTCCCTTTAATGATGCTTACAGACCAAGGATCAGAGCTAATCTGGGATTAAAACCTATCATAGCAGATTCTGACAAGCAAATTGTACGCTCCTGAAGACAACAGAGAAGTGAAGCAGGATCGTCATTGAAAACAAAATGTTAAACAGCACATAATACAGGCATATGCAAAATAAATGTGAAAGCACTGTCTGGAAAAGACAGTTGATAATACGTTTGTGATGTGAAATAATGATATGCCACAACTACAGAGTAAAAGTAAAAAGTGTGCATAGATTTACCAAAGTAAAGTGTTTAAAACGGATCATGCAACGGCCATAGCTTCAACGATTACTTTCTGACTCCTCAAAGATGATATTACATTAAAATCAGAGATTCCATAAATGATGATTTGCTGTGTAAATGTACTGTGAAGGACATGACAGTGTTGTCTTCCTGTTACAGTGACTACAGGCAACACAGATTGAAGGAAGCATTACACAGATCTTACCAGCTTCTCCAACGTATATTGTCGCGGGGGTACTAGGTGGGCCCTGACCTATCCCGTTGAAGGCCAGGACTCGCACTTCGTAGTGCATCGACACTATGAGATTCTGGAGAAGTATACTATTTTGTTCAAACGGTACCGACTCCTCCTGATAGTCTGGGAGTTGGAGCTGGCGGTACTGGATATTATAGCCTACAATCTGGCCGTTCCACGTGTTCCGTTCAGGTTGCTGGACAACAAAAAAAGCAGTGTGGGTACACATGACAACACCTAGCAAGGACCGGTTACATGATAGAGAACAGCAGAGATGGAGTGGGGCTGTCCCAGCTGGCGCAATCCTGTATGATTCCACATCTTGCCTTTTTGTTGTATCTTGTTTTGGACAATTTCTTTTTTAATGATTTTTCTTTTTCAAATCAAAATTTCACTGTAACTGTCTACAACGCACAACAGAAGGATAATTTCCAAAAATATACACAACATTTTAAGTCTTCAGTGATGAATTTGAGTAAACTGGACAACTAGACACAATCCACGGAACAAGATATGTTACTGGTTCTGCGTTAAGGTGGCATTAAGGACAATGGCGTCCTTTTCTAGTCTAGGTCTACAACATTTTGATAGATTTTGATACTTGATAATACTTGTTAAACTGTCCCATGTGAAACTAAGACACACACTTCTAGGTTGAAATACATTACATGTTTTGACTTAGCAGACAAAGTGGGTTTGAATATCTCGATCAAACGAAGGACATCATACTCAGTCATGGCCCCCATTAACATCATTTTCATTTGCATACAGAATAACAAAGGTAAATGTATTGATCTACATGCATCTCACCCCACTGTTATATTGATGAAACAGACCTAAAATCCTTCTGGTGCCATTTTGTAAAACAGGGATACCAGAGTTCTGAGAGAGTTTTTTAAGGGTATACTAAATCAACCAAAATGAACTTAATAAGCATACTTTATTTTTGTTTTATGAACCATGGGATTATATCCTCACAATCTAATTGTCCAGTTCACAAATATAAGTATGTATATATACATATACATCAAATGTCACCAAATGCACAAATGTTACTTAAAATGAAAAACAATGGATTATAATATTCACAAAACATATCAACAACAGGAGTGTACACAACAAGCTCATGCGTCAACTACGACAGCCATATCACACTATACTCATGCAGAGTTGGCCATACCGAGTTCAAGGATAATGAACATGCTTTTCCCCCATGGGCCACTGCCATTTGAGTTCAGGGCCTGGATTCCAAGTTCATAGGTATTTCCACGAACCCAGTCTTGGATCATTACAAACTTTCCAATCACAAAACGGTAACTCCAAAGCCTATCTGTACGAGTTTTGTATCGGAGCCTGTACTCAATTTCCTTACTGTTCCAAGTAACTTTCCTGGGCGGCTTGGAAATGCAACAGGTTAAGTTGAGAAACAATATCTATGACATGATGACCTGACATCACTAAGATTACATGTTGCTGTAACAGAAACATGATTAGATTTTTTCAAGCTGATGACAAATTAAAGAACATGAAATGTGGGGAATTGTCGACTTCAAACTGACATACATCCTGGAGACCCATTCTCCCCATGAATATCCACTGGGCATTCAAAACCATTAACCAGCTAGTAGAAAGGCATTGTCTGTATTGATTCTAATGATTATACACATATTTTCATATTCATGCCAAAATCGTTATTAAACTCTTCCTTAAGTACATCAGTCAGGTAATACAACATGCTTTTCATCATAGCCCTTACCTCCCAAGTTGCATTGATCGAGGTTGTGGTCACTGCTAGCACCTTCAAGTTCCTTGGTGCTCCTTCAGGTTCTGCAACACGATTGGAACTTCTCTTTAATAATCCTTATTTCAAAAACTGATGTAATTTTCCTTTCCCTTTTTTTGATATTCCTCAGAGAACAGAAACGGTAATTGTGTATTCAAGATTTTAAAATCATTTTCCTCTCTTTTGATAAGAATTGTCATCACACTGTGTTCAAAATATAATCAACTTCGATTCTCCAAAAATACAAAACTGATTTTGTTGTGTCTTTTTGATTCACATGGGTCACATTTCAAATTTGTATTAAAGTTAATGAAGAATGCATAGGTCTTCCATCACCTGGAGTAGTATACACATTAGCGGTTCTGTGACATGTCCTTCCCAAGGCCTCAGTTTTTAAATTGAGCCCTTGAGGAGTCCCTCATCCCGTACCCCAATTGTGTATACTACTACTGAGTTGCATGCAAAATTTGATGAAAATCGGTCGAATAGTTTCTGAAATATTGACTTTTAAGTGAGCATGGGTCGCCTCCGAGCGCTGTGGGCAGACGAGTCGCAGTGCGTGTGCATGTGTCTCTCTCGGCTTGGTGTACGGGTGGCTGGCTACATTAAGCAGAAAAATAGGCATGCAAGACTGATAAAAAATCATGACGAGAAACTATCATCACACGGTGGGTGATGTGTAAGGGACTGTGTCGTGAGGTAAGATCATCAACTCCTCTCTGACGAATGCTCTCGGCGGTCCGTCTTTCAAGTAGTACAAGTTCGGTTCGCCGTTTTTGATGTCGACAAGGTCTACATTGTACTTTTTCATGGACCATATCGGATCGGTGGCGCATTTTCTGCTGTCTCCCTCATATTCACCCAGCTGGTACAAGTACCTAACGCTGACACGGTCCGGTAATGTTTTCTGTTTTATCACGACGTGCCGCTGCTGACAACGATTCAACAGATTTCATTTTGATGGCTTTGACGGGTCTCTTGCCCACAAGTCTGGTGACTTCGTTGTTGATGACATCCACCACTCGCAGTAAGCGTACGACCCATTCCGTGTTTCTGTTTTTGGGATCCATTAAACCCTGCGAGTACTGATGTGAGAACGGAGGTGCAATTGAATCTCTCGACTATGGCTTGCCTTCAGTGATGTCCTGCCACACCTTGTCTCACCTGGACTTTGTGCTTGGCCAGCAGTTGTGACACAGCTCCCATGAACTCATGTCCGGGATCGATTTGCAATACGGCAGGCCGGGTCAAGCCACTGCGTTTGTATATGCGTTCTAAGGCTTTGGCGACTTCGTTCGAATCTTTGGTCATCAACGGTTCGGCTTCCTTGTAGCGACTGGCGACGTCGACTCTGTCAGGGCGTACTTGTAGGTTTAAGCTTCACCCTGTCGTGAGGTAGAAACAAGAGGTTGGCTTGGTGAACGCGATTTGGCGCGTTGAAATGTCGAATTTTCTTCTCGGGATGTACCGAGGCGCCGGCAGGTAAACTTGCCAGATGGCTTGTTTTCTAAGCCAAGCTTTGGCGAGGTCTTCCGAGACTCTAGCGGCTATGCCAAGTTTCGAGATGGTGTCTGCGCCTTTCCAGTACCCATGCGGACTGTAATAAATTTTCTCCATGATGTATGTATTGTGTGGGTTTTAATTATTTAATATGTGCGTGTGTCCGTACGCGTAAGTGGTGACTCCGTCGATGGTGATCCATCGTTTTGTGTCCATGGGAGACACAACGTCTTGTTGATTCTCAGTCCGTATATCCTGTGTCCGTTGCTTCTCAGCATGTTCATCTGGTGTTTGAACGTTTTATTCTTGAACAGGGCTTCCTTGAATCTGGCGTGCTTGATGTGTATTTTCACGCCTTTCGCCTTTCGGATTTCGTCGTCGTCAGCTTTCTTGATGAAAAACATAGGTCTCAAGCCGACATATTCCGCGATCCACATGCCCGCGCATTCGTCCTTCATTTTTTTCGAGCACTTTTTTGTTGACTTGGCTGTGCATCGGGTAATCTTTAGGGTAGTCGCTGGTGTCGTACATGTGCATGTGTTTCTTCATGTCCTCGTACACATCCTCGGTGCAAATTCCATCAGAAGGGAATCCGTGTTTGTATACAGCACTTCACATCGGTCACCGTACTGCTTCTTCAGCTCGTTGTAGTAGAAATGGTACATCAAGTGTTTGGATAAGTCTAGGATACTCATCCCCACGTAAACTGGCCTGTTGAATTTGAAGTGACTTTTGTTCATGTGTAGCGCTGCCAAGTCGTCATCGAATATTATGCTTCGGTTGAACGCCGGGTTGGCGATCAGTTTCCTGAGTTTTTCTTCCTCACTGGATGTGACTTATTTCACGTTAACGCGTTTTCTCAAATTCTCCATTGTCTTGCCGAACACCGAGTTGTTCGTGAACTTGTACAAGTTTTTCTCGAAATCGCTGGTCGCCAGCTTTCTTAAGTCCGTATTCATTCGGATGTAGGGCTCCATCCAAGGACTTGATCGAACTGGAGTGCCCTGTGTATTTTCGTGAGTTTCATTCCCAGCGACAAGTACAGCTGCAGATTGTGATAGTGAATGATGTATTTCGTTTTGTTCATCAAGTTCGGCACGAGTTTTTCGACGTTGACCGTCGGCTTGTTGTCTCCCAGCAAGTTTCGTTGATATTCAGACATCCAGTCCGGGTTCACCGTTAATCGTTCGGGAGCCAGCGGATAGCTGTTGTGTGATTCGTGTAATTCTCGGGGGTACTCTAAGTCCACTTCGAGCAAGTAGCCTTTGTTAGAATCTGGCGTGATGCTATTCACATGGATATCAGACGGGCAGACGACCCATTCGAATCCCTCGGTGAGGAGATACTGACTCATGGCCCAGTCGTAGCCTTTCACGTACTTGTTGTTGGCTTTGGCGTATCGCTTGGAGGCCATAGAAATTCACCTTGTAGACCATTCTCTACGAACAGGTGCATGTCGTAATCCGTCAGTAGTTTCAGCTCCACGCCAGTCTTTTTCAACAAGACGTCCCAAGAGAGACCGGGGGATGAGAAATACCACGCGGGGTCCAGGCCGTACTGTTTCGAACACGTTTTTCTGAATATCTCGAACACGTAGGCCAACAGGAGCACTTTGGTTTTCAAGTACAGGTCGTGATAATCACCCAAATTCTTGCAGCCCAGTTTGTCCCACACGTTGAGGGNGTGCTCGTAATCGTCCTGTGAGATAGTCGAGTCGGTCAAGTTGCTGTAAAGCGGTATATGGGAGACAATAACGTCTTGTGGGGTAGGCGCCCTTCCTCAGCAGCAGAGGTCGAGTCTCGACGTCATTGGTGATGTCGAAGTCGTTCGGGTCGTTGGCGTTCACCAGACTGTCTAGACACGACAGGAGGAACTGAACCAGTCTGCAGGGAGTCACCATGACCGTGGAAGACACATTATCGCTCACCAAAATTTTCCTACTCGACAACATACATCTCATGGGTTTAAAGTGCACGTATGGGGAATTAACAGATAACCAATTCAAAACTATTTCGTAACATATTAATATACAAGATGAACCATCATCATCCCAACGTAACGCTAGCCGATCTCAGGGACACGAGAGAATTCGATCTGCCCGTCGAGGAAAACACCTTGTACGCGATGCACACAGAAGACGTGTACAAACAACGAGAAGTCATCATCGAATCTCAGTTAAACTGGATTATTAACCTGGTCCTGACCTACCCCTATCTTATCATGGATAATAATGATGGTGGTATCTCGCTAAAAAGTAACGGGATACTGCTTGGTAGGTTTAATCCTGGAAGAAGAATGTCGACGAGAGTATAAAGCCATTACCAGATCAAACGGCTAACATGTTAGTGCCAATGATAAAAAAATAGTGTTATTTATACTTAAATATACTTATGTGCCAGACTCGTGGATCAGTGTGATACAAGGTTCTACTCTTTTTATCGAAGTATTTCTTGGAGATGCCCCCGAAGTAGATATAATCCTTCTGCATGGGTTAAAAATACACTGGTATGATCGCCATCAACAAAATCGTATTTGTATGCAACCAGGAAAAAAACCCACCGCAAAATTAGATATTATGATATTTCAAAAGGATTTTATTGAACTCGAGACCATTTATTTATACGAAAACTTGTACCTCATCAGCTTAAAGTATATTCATCAAACATTTACTGAGGACCAATTAAATACTCTTCTATAAAAAAAGAGTATATATACAGAATGGGACTGTACCCCGTCATGGATGAAGTAGCAAAAACACTGGAAACGGTAGACGGTATGCGAGATCAAACAAAAACTAGAACGTGAACGAGATACGCAGTCGACATTACAGAAAAAATATCACAGGGCTGTCAATTCTGTGGACGTGTTGACAGCCCTCTGGTTTCAGTCAGCATGGGATTAGGCGTAGCAGGTATCGGGTTATTATCCACCCTTGTGGCCGCACCCATGATGCTAGGCACCGAAATAACAGCCAGAGTGGCAGGGTTGATGGGATTGACCCTTAAGTTCGTATCTCGCAGACTGCAACGTAAAGCATTGGAACACAACGAAATTAGAATTCTAGCTGAAGCGAAGTTAACACGATAGACGCTCATATTTCCACCGTGCTCACCGACTTTAAAAACTCCAAAGAAGAGTTCCATTTGGTGATATCAGAAATCGCAAAATATCACAGAATGAAACAAGAGATTCGGACCAAGTCTCATAAAAACGCCGTCTTTTGCAAAGACAAGAAAAAATAATTCATAGAACAAGGGAAGAAACAGGCCTGACAAGCTTTCATTACGACAACCAAACAAATCATAGAAGGAGATTCACAATAAACTGTTTCACGGACATCAACATAACATAGCCAGCCATCTCAGCAAGCTGTAGGTAAATAGCCGACCCGATATATACACACTGCGACTCGCCCACATCGCTCGCTCAATGATACTGAGACGGCAGCGAGTCGACCCAGGGGAACTGCCGACAGATGTAGTATGATTTAGTTAAAATCAACATAACGTTGCCAGCCAGCCAGCCAGCCAGCCAGCCAGCCAGCCAGCCAGTCAGCTGTATAAGCCGAGCCTAGCCACACACTGTGACTCGCTCACAGCGCTCGCTCGGTGATACCGAGACGACGACCTGGGGAGGAAACTGCCGAGAGATGCGTTTCATTCACTTTCAGACATCTGTAGCCTCGCTAGTCAGCCTGCCATGCATCACCATGATAGCCAAGCCAAGACATACACACTGCGACTCGTCCACGGCGCTCGCTCAATGCTACCGAGACGGCAGCGAGTCGACCAGGGAGAACTGCCAAGATATGCGGTATGATTTAGTGAAAATCAACATAACGTCGCCAGCCAGTCAGTTGTACAATCCGAGCCGAACGACACACAATGACTCGCCCACAGCGCTCGCTCGGTGATACCAAGACAAGGCCCCGGGGAGGAAACTGCAGAGAAGTGTGTTTCATTCACTTTCAGACATCTGTAGCCTCGCTAGTCAGCTGGCCGTGCGCAGCCGAGAGATACACACGCTTATACTCGTCCACAGCACTCGCTCAAAGCAACCCCCGAGACGGTAATGAGGTGATGACTTCCGAGACCTGCGTTTCATTCAGCTAAAAACACCTCTCACCTCGATAATATATAGCAAGTATGACAATAATGTTGGATTGTTAGCTTTTCACCAGACCAACCCCATGCTCACTAAAAAGTGATTATTTCCTAAACTATTTGACCGATTTAAGTGAAATTTTGCATGCATCTCGGCAGATGGTTACGCTATAGCAAAACAGCATTTGGAACACTCCAGATTACTTCATTAGAGTAATTACGACTTAATTACGACAAAAAGTTGGACATTTTGCCTTTTCCCTACCGACCCCATGCTCACTTAAAAGTCAGTATTTCAGAAACTATTCGACCGATTTTCATCAAATTTTGCATGCAACTCAGTAGTAGTATACACAATGGGGGTACGGGGTTAGGGACTCCTCATGGGCTCAATTTTTAAACTGAGGCCTTGGGAAGGACATGTCACAGAACCGCTATTGTGTATACTACTCCTGGGAGACCAGGAATGGACTTGGCTCAGTCTTGTTGTACCCACATGAGGAATCAAAGCCATGTCACAAACATCAATGCTGATGATACTGATGAACCACCACATCAAGTGTTGGGAATGATGAGAAGACTTCAGACTTACTGGCAGAGAGAGTATGGACTTGAGCAGATGCATTGCTATAGTCACTGGTACCAACATCATTGGTGGCCGACACACGGAACTTGTAACAGGTGTTGGGACGTAATCTGCGTAGCAAATGTAATTAGAATCAAAGTGAGTGAGTGAATTTAGTTTTACACCGCACTCAGCAATATTCCAGCTATGTGGCAGCGGTCTGTAAATAATTGAGTCTGGACCAGACAATCCAGTGATCAACAGCATGAGCATCGATCTGCACAATTGGGAACCAATGACATGTGTCAACCAATTCAGGGAGCCTGATCATCAGATCCCATTAGTCACCTCTTACGACAAGCATGGGTTACTGAAGATCAATATTCTAACCCAGACCTTCACGGGTAATTAGAACTAAAAGTAGTTTCATAGTGAAAGACATATTGAAAGTTACATGTCCTTCTTACTCTTTTTTTTGACAGTATTTTAGTGACCTCACATCATATGATGCTCCCACAACACCTTCTGTCCACAAACCCTCATTTATTTTGTCAAATATCAAATTATCTTGCTCAAATTCAGATGCAACCTGAGTTATGACTGCAATCTGTGGCTCTATGCATTGCTGCCAAAATTTTGTGCTCAGACTTAGGCTCATTTGGCTGCCTTGAGCCGGACAAGGCATTATCTCAGTAGCTGACAAGAGAATGATCATGTCCCCAAACCACCACATAATGGCCAAATGTAGTCACAAGTGACGGAGGAAATGAGGGTTTACCAAAGAATAAAATCAAAGTAATGACAATGGGATAAAACTTGAAAACCATCATATTCATCTGGCATCTTCTGACCTGGAAACAATATGGGAGGTGGTTTCAGGGTGTACAACATCAGGAAAGGTTGTCCAGTCCCCACCGCAGGGCTGATACTGGATGGTGTAGTTGCGAAGTGGGCCGTAGTTGTCATTGCCAGGTCTCCAGCTGATAGTCACCTCCCGAGCTGTCACATCAGAGCCAACAATTGTTGGCTTGGAGGGTCTGTCAGGTCGACCTGGAGGCAAGAGGTAAGAGACACACTTATGGTAAAGAGCAAGCTTACACTCAAAACCAGTTTTTGATATAGTGAAACATCATTAACTTAAAGTACTGGTAATCATGAATAATACAGACAATCAGGACCTTGCAGGACCTAATCACTCTCTCACAAATATTATGTGGCATTGTCCTCCTTTATGCATTGAGTTCTCCTAACACTGTAGCATTATATAACAATAACCAGCAAAAAACCTACTCCTGTCATTCATAGTGTAGACTGTGACATTGGCCGTCTCTCCCCATCCCAGTCTTGTCTTGGCTGTTACACTGAAGACGTAGTATGTTTCTCTGGCAAGGCCAAACACAGTATTCTCCAGAACCCCTGATGGTAGTTCGATTGTGGACATGTTACTTGACCCTTGGATGAAGTAGGCTATCTTGTAACGGGTGATGATGCCGTTAGGCTCGGAGGGTGGGCTCCATACAATCTTAGCTGAGGAGTAGGTGACATCAGGGAAGTAGATGATGATAGGGGAACCAGGATCTGAAATAGTAGAAGTCCAATAAGTAAGAAGTAAAAGCATATTGTAAACATTAGCAAAGTGCATGACAAATAAGGGATTCAAAACCACTTTTGTGAATAATTTTAATTCAGGATTGGATGTCAACTTTCATGTAAAGTGAATGACTAATATGCTTGTAATGCCACAATAAGCATATGGTCATCTTAGTTTGGGAGGAAATCCCAAAGCATGGCAGATCCTAGACTTTTACCATTTGATGGATTATAATCAAGGTGAGTCAGGGCTGCAAACCCACAAGCAGAGGGATCTCCTACAGCAAAGGGATGTAACTCTGCACTGTAAATTGGTGTAGCCATACCACAGGGCCACCCATTTCCCCAGCTTAATGTGAAACTAGAAAGTCAAAATGGTGAATAATCTCTACCTTCACCAAAAACGTTCACTTTAATCGTTAAAAGAAAGGGCAAAATGTACTCACAATCTTCAAAAGTCTTGTCAGTTTCCACATTGCTGAGCACACCATCGCCCATCCTTGTGTAAGCTAAAACCTGAATTTGGTAGAGAACAAACTTGCGCAGGTTTCCGAGGAGAAAGTGTGTGGTTTCATTATGGTCCACCACCTCAAACTTGGCATCTATCCCTTCTGTTGGAGCAGAGTACTTGATCTGGAACACACAATACATGATTAACTGGGTGCCAACTACACAACATTCAAGATTGAATTTCATTTTATCAGATATGCTCCCTTTCCACATTTTTTTATCATTCCTTATCGGAATCTAATGATGGCTAGACTAAAATGAATATTCTTAAAAACCATGACACTAGTACATAGACGAAATGTTTGAAAGTACCTTATTTTTCTAAACTGAAAGCATGGTAAAGAGAAGGAAAGCATGGTAAAGAGAAGGAAAGGAATGTTTCATTGAAAAGATAACAATCCGAAAAATGTTTAAACATGATTCTTCCAGAACTTCCTCTTTAAAAGGCATGTTTGTAGAGAAGCTCAATCTCAATCTTGAGTAATTTATTGTTGCTTCCACCATCCTAGCATATTGACCATGAAAATGAGTAAGACATAACTGGCCAGGCTTTGCTGCAGGAAATGCTGGTTAAGATTCACCTTATATCCCAGTATCATGCCGTTCTGCTGTAGCAGGGGCACCGGTCCCCAGGTGATGTTGATGCTGGTGGAAGACTTGGCTACGGCTTTCACACTGCTCGGACTAGCACTCGGAACTACAAGCACACAACCAGTATCACTTATACACATGGGACTTAGTGACACATAAAAAGGATGGCACTATTTGTGTTTTTACAGTCAACAATGCTGTTTTCAAGGCTGCCTGTCTATAATCAAGTTTGACAAAACCAGTAACTGACAGAACTTCGGTAGCAGCATCCCAGGTCATGAGGGTATGACAACACACTTTTAGTCAGAGAGCCTGGCTCCAACTCACAAGCTAATACCAGAAACAGGGTACTGGAGAACTACTCAGGTATTTGACAGTTGTTATGGAATCCATAGTGCCTTTCAACACAAAATCCAGAGTTTATTAAACCTGGGGCAACAAACTTACCTACACTGGTACTAGCAGTCCATTTTACATATTTAACAGAATTTCTGGAAATAATGTGCTTAGGACAATTTCAAAGAGTGTGACACAGCGATGAGCAATATTTTGGCTATTTCATAAGTGTCAGACGGCATAATCATCAATGAGTCAGCTTTTATATCAAGTCAAGTCAGAGATTAAGCACTGGGTAAGTGTGATCTCTCCTTCCCGAGAATTCAAACGTAGGACCACTATTTGATGTAGTCACTGACCTGACTCTCTTGTCCTCTCTCTGGTCACAGGACTATAGCTGCTGACTCCAACGTCGTTGTAAGAGGTCATCTTGACTTCATACTCCACCCACTCCTCCAGGTGACCCAGGATAAAGCTCTCCATGTTCATGCCATTCTCCAGCGGCAGCACCACAAAGTCGGCTGTTGGGTCAATGGCTTTCATCCTATAGTACAACTTGTAGCCCTGGGGCTCTCCATTCCAGTCCTTGCTAGGAAGAGGCTGTACAAATACAGAGGTGCTGAATTATCTTTGTTCATGAATTTATATTTGATAACAAATGGCTTTCTTTTTCTTAAATGCAAGAGTTAATCAGAAGGCATTGGCAGAAAGTGTTTCATAATCTTTTACAAAGCCAGTTCTCTAAAAGTAATCATCTTCCATTAAAATTCCAGCAATATCACACTTGTAGATACCATGAATGGGCGTTCCACATTACACAAGGGTCCATATCACTAATTCAACTACCATACTACCACACTTCCTTCAAACGCTAATGCATTTGAATTACAAACTTACAATCCAGCTGATCCTGAAGGCTGTAGAATTCAAGGCCCTGACTGTGACATTCCCAGGAGGACCACCAGGAGCATCCTGCATCGTCTCGAACATCCTTGAGGGTAAGCTGGCATTGCTCCTGCCAACTATATTCTCTGCGATCAACCGCAGTCTATACTGCGTGTAAGGGCGCAAGTTCTGCACCAGAATCTCACGAGCATCTGGATCATTCCGTGTGTAAATCACCGTCCATGTAGTGTTGGTTCCTACACGAGCTTCCACAATCCACAGGGTTATAGAGGTCTTGCCGTTGGAGCCAGGCAGATACTGCAGCAACACTGACCGGGCCTGCATGTTTGTGATCCCCAGGTTATATGGGGCCGTCGGCAGCTCTGGAAATAGTAGGATCATGTGTCTCTAATAAGGAAAAATAATAACCTTGGAGCACTCAGATTCATTATATTTATGACTGAAAAACTATGCTCTTTCACAAATTGAGCCTAGATAAAAACATTCACATCACTTGAATCAGCATAATCAGCCATTTCCTTAAGCCTGACTAACATCATAGTCGACTCTTACGACAAGTGTAAGTAGGGCTCAATTTGACTATCAAATTGGTGCACCACTGCAACCTGTTAATGAAAAATGCAACCAGCACTGCATGCCCAGAGTGCATTTGAACCATGTGTCTGACTCCTCCACACAACACTGATCTTTTAACAGACTCAATACGTCTAAGTTCTTTCAACCCTGCTACATCTCTAAGCCCTGTGTAATTTGTTATGCTTTCTAGTGCTTTAATTTTCAAAAGGGTGGATTACTTATTGTATTGTATCTTCATTAGTCACTGAAGTTGACCGCTGAATCATGTTATAATATGCTGATCTTGATCTATTCATTATGCATTATATGATCATTGCCACTGAAAATTGGGACAGTGAAAACTGTTTAACGCCACATCAGCAGTTTTGCAGCAATTCACAGCCACTGGTATTGATCACACTGCCACATTAGGAACTGTACTTGCTGTATCAAAAATCCTGACCAACTCATCACAGATCTGATATTTTATTTATATAGACTTGATTATTCATCAATGTTTCAACTTTGATAAATTTATGGGAACCAGATACAACCAGGTGTTGTCTGGTAGGGCAAGGGTTTCATGTCAACATGCACCTGATGCAGGTTAAATCAAGGTCCTAAATCAAGCCCTGATATGTTATTGGGAATACAGTCAAATCCCGATGAGTCGAATCGCTGGGGACCAAGTAATAAATTCGACTTATCGA
>VKKT01001810.1:76402-86453 GCA_008038995.1 Haliotis laevigata | reverse complement strand
GCGCAATTGGGAACCGATGACATGTGTCAACCAAGTCGGCAAGCCTGACCACCCGATCCCGTCAGTCGCCTCTTACGGCAAGCATGGGTTACTGAAGATCAATATTCTAACCAGGACCTTCACGGGTAGTAGTAGTAGTAGTAGTAGTAGTAGTAGTAGTTGTTGTTGTAGTAGCTGTAGTATGAGGAGTATGAGTACCAGCCGTAGTAGTGGAAGTAATAGTAGTAGCAGTAGATGTAACAGTAGCAGCAGAAGAAGAAACAGCAGCAGCAGTAGTAGTAGTAGTAGTAGTAGCAGCAGCAGCAACAGTAGTAGTAGTAGAGTAGTAGTAGTAGTAGCAGCAGCAACATTAATAGTAGTAGAGTAGTAGTAGTAGCAGCAGCAACCGTAGTAGTAGTAAAGTAGTAGTGGTAGTAGTAGTAGTAGTAGTAGCAGCAGCAACAGTAGTAGTAGTAGAGTAGTAGTGGTAGTAGTAGTAGTAGTAGTAGTAGTAGTTTATAGTAGTAGTAGCAGCAGCAGAGGGAATTGTGGGGTCTACTAAGCCTTACTACCTTTTTAGGTTCAAAGACAAGACACGCAGATACACAACCATTTGAATGACTGTGTCCCTTTAAATGACCAAAAAAGAACATAGTACGAGTAAATAAGCCTATTTGTCGAAGACAGCAAATTACGCAACACCTACTTCTGGGCTCAGCTTATTAAGTATAATATGCCCCATATAATACGCCCTTACTTTAGCCTCGTGTAGGCCTCCCTCAAGCCACCATTACCCTCCTCACATGTAGTCTATATAAGTAAAACTTACTGCATGTATGTGTGCCATAATCACACGTCCTCTAGCATTAAGAAGGAAAGCGCTTCATAAACTCGGCTAGACCTATGACGTCCTTGTCTGTCGGTTCCTGTGCTTGTAATGATACGTGGAAATAGAAGTTAGACGCCTGCATGAAAAAATGTCTTCGCTACATTAGCCAGACGTGCCCCCTTCGAGCAATTAAGGAGGTTGTTCGGTTATGTAGCTAAGTTGACGACCGGTATAATATGGAATAGACTGTTGGACAGGCCCTTTACACCTCCTCACTTTGTCATCAAAGTGTCCTGTGTTTAATGGGGTATATGGTGTCGCGACTGAAGTGGAGATTTGATGGTAACAATGGCCGAAGTGTATGGATAGCGCTTGAGTAGTGACCATCGGAATTACGAACTCCCATGTCACTGTCTCGCAAGACTATTTCTGATATGTTTAAACATATGTGGATCTGAGTATCACACACTGATGTGTCTCTCCAGAAAGTTTAGACATAGTTTGACATAAAATACTCAAAGGAGGTTTATGAACACCAGATTCGTTCATTTACTATAATTCATCCGCCATGACATGACAGCAGATTTCTTTAGCAGTATAGTTGGACAGTGTCCACTGCCGTCTGTTTTCCCTGTTCAATGTGTTGGTTTGGCTGTTTGTGCGTCCTTATTCTACTTGGAGCATGACGCGTAGTCTAATTTCTGAGTTCAAATAGACCCGAAAAGATCCGGGTTAGAATATTGATCTCCAGCAACCCATGCTTGTCGTGGCGACCAACAGGATCGGGTGGTCAGGCTCACTGACTATCGTATCCCAAATGCGTAGAACGATGCTCATATTGTTGATCACTGGATTGTCTGGTCCAGACTCGATTATTTACAGATGGTCGCCAAATGGCTGGAAAATTGCTGAGTTAAACAACAACCAAACAAAAATATCATCGAACCATCGAGTTGTTCAGCAATCACTTTTGAACTCCATACTTCGACTGCATTCGTAACTACTCGCCTCTTTCCGTGACCTACAAGAAGACTCGTACTTGTATATTGCCAAGAATCGTGGCAAACCAATCAAATCACGCGTAGTAAAACGCATTTCGAAGCATGAAAATGGCGGCGCCGTCGAACTTTGAAACTTCTCTTCAAACATAAACTTTGAGCTACAGGATCAGTAACTTTCAACACTGAAACATCTTTACTGAGGGAATGACTGTATAGATGTTCTGCCCACGGGATATGGGATATTCTATGAGTAGCCATGTTTGTAAATTCACAGTTATCTTTCCTTGGTAATAGTACTTTTTCACCTCCGGGCCCTTTTACGCTAAGACAAGGCCCAGTCGTGAACATGGCCACTAGAGGCTTGCCGGAATGACACGAATGACTTCGATTCAACACTTGACTGACAAACCGATGAGCCGTGTACTGGTATTTAATGTCCGTGCAATGTCAAGCTATTTAAGATCCGAACGCCAGCGTTGCTAGGCCTATGCTTGTTCCTTGATGGCATTCACCAAACTGACCCGAGGTGTGATTGATAAGATACCGATGTTGTTATCCAGTGGTATGTCAGCTCTGGTTACCTTTCGTTACCGCATTGCTGGCTTATGTAATACCACGATGTAAACGAACGACAGGTAACAGTGGGTGATCTGTAGTGGCGAAAATTCAAGAGGTCTTAGTTCCACATACGTGTATCTTATGTCTAGGTATGTGCTGCTCACTTCATTCCAT
The DNA here is from genome assembly GCA_008038995.1 of Haliotis laevigata. Taxonomy (NCBI): domain Eukaryota; kingdom Metazoa; phylum Mollusca; class Gastropoda; order Lepetellida; family Haliotidae; genus Haliotis; species Haliotis laevigata. The sequence continues at coordinate 83,912 of VKKT01001810.1, read as the reverse complement.
GTGACATGCATGAACTTCGAAACTTTATAGGCGCAGCAGGTTTGTATGTGGTTAAAGCGACCTTGTCACTCCGATAGCGATTGCCATGTAAGTACAATATGTGAGGCAGTGTCTTGTGTCTCCACTTTTCGGGAGTATTGTTGAAAGTGTAAAGCTTTACTCGTTGTGTTACCAGAGTTGGATTTCATACTGAGTAGCTTTCAGCATTCCGAAAACTTGACTGGATTTGATAGTATTTCTGTTTAGGTCCTTTTATCGTAGGAAGAGTCGAAAGTGGCAGTGTTTGTTGGCGAGCAGTAGTGAGTGAGTTAGCTTACTCTTACACCTTGAACAGTAAATTAGTCATATAACGGTTCACGTCAGCTGGAAAGAGGGGGTCAGCAAAGTCACTTGAGTCTTACATATTTACCACTTTGTCGAAACATACAAGTAAGGGGAATGGTTTTGACACACCAAGGATCAAACTCAGGAAAAGCAGAACGAAACACTGGATGTATGTCACCAAGACCTTGCAAAGACAAGAGTTATTGAAATGTTGGAGGCTCCATCAGATTGCCCTGAACACAAAGAAGATGACGAATGTAACGAAATGAGCAAGAGAAGAAACAGCCATGAGCTGAATGATCACAGGATGTCAGCTACACTGGGGAGGGAAACCCGAAGTGATACAAGTCATAGAGGTTTGATCTCCACAGAAGCACGATTACGGTGCTGACGAAAGTAATTAAAAATAGAGCGAATCTGCTTGGTTTGTTGTTTAACGTCGCACTCAGCAATATTGCAGTTATATGGCGGCGGCCTATAAAATAGATCAACACCATGAGCATCGATCTATGCATATGGGATCAATGACATGAGTCAACAAAGTCAGCGAGCCTGACCGCCCGATCCCGTTAATCGCCTCTTCCGACAAGCATGGGTTGCTGAAGATCACTTTTAACCCGGGTAGAGTGAATCTGGAACTGAACCCATCATCAGAGATACATTTCCGCGCAGCAAGTTGCGGCACCTTAAACCACGCGGTCCCTAAGTCCTGTCAGTGTGTGTGTCTAAATATTCATCGTTTGCAGCTGTCAACAACTATGTTGTAGAGTGGCAGCTGAAGTTTCACAGCAGCGCTCTCAATTCATCGGTCTGTCTTCCCCGATCGCACACTGACAGCCGACGTAGACACAGCCCTGCACCGTCAGTTTGTGATGGTCATCGACACCGTCCTCGACCCGACATTGTGACACCCGCTTCCTGTACATGGAATAGCGTGGGGCGGAGTATCACTTAGACTTACGATATAATCACGCGACACGCATGCCGTGCCATTTATTACACTTTAAGTTCAAGAACGCACGCCTAGGTCTATTGATTACTTTCCAGGACTAATTACTCATTCCAAAATGAGGCGACGTTGGGTAGTCGAGCAGTTAGTGGTATCGCTGATCAAACAGTTAGGTTCGATTCCCTTCATGGGTGCCCAACAAATGGGGTAACTGTTCATCATCCTGCTTCCACAATATAGCACCGAAGGTAAGCATTATTTTGAAATCAGTTACTGCATTTACCCTAGACCTATTACGAACAGATCCAGTTGCGGTATAAATATAGGCAAATATTAAAGACATGTTGTCGCTATAGAGGATTGTGTCCTTAAATTGTCAGCTTGTCTAGACTCCTATTACAAGGAAGGAATTAGTGTACATCTTGGACATATCATTCTCTACAGCCTTGGAGCACGGCCTAGTCAGACCTAAATCCTTCTCACGACCTATCTTCAGTCTCTCCTTTAATGTCAACCGTCCCTCAGACCGCTTTAAGCAATTCCTCACATTATAAACTCCTTCATGTGATGGTCTCCTATATATATTATATATCCATCTATCTCTTTGATAAATAACATAGGCCTATTCTATACCGAAGTTTCGTTTAGAAACCGCCATCTTCCATCAGCAACTTCACACAGAATTTCTGTCGCTCACAAGTGCAGTTTGATTGGACGGCGACTTTGAGGATAGAATCAGAACTATGCTAAGTATGATGGCAAACGGATCCAGGGTATTTACCACATTGGATATGATACAACACTAGACACAAGGATACGTGAGGGGCCTGATCAGATCCTCCAGTACCCCATCATTACCGATAGAGCCTGCATGCTTGTAACTATAATAACTACTTGTGGTCGTCAGAGGCAACGAACACGTGTTATCCTGGTACAAATGGCGGAATAAACTGCGCATAATTTATTGACATCCGGTTAAATCATATTTCACACAGGTACTACAAACAGAAAACGATACTAAAAACGAAACGAAATATTTTACGTTCACTTACAGTAATAACATTAACGCCCCCACTTGAACTTAAGATATACTTTTCTTAAATGGCGATGCGGTTGTTTTAGGCTGATACTGTGTCATCGTACCCCGATGCCACAGACTGTTGCTCACGCTACCAACCATTGGTTTACATCATTCAGAAACCGTAATAAGTTTTGCCAAGCACAGCACAACACAACTCAACCCAGCACAGCATAACACAACTCAACCCAGCACAGCATAACACAACATAGCGCAGTGCAGCGCAGCACAGCACAGTTTTCTCATTCACTTGCACACACGTACAACACGCTTGAATATCCAAGTCACCCGAATGGGACAACACAACGCAGCGACGCACAGCACAACACAACGCAGCACAGCACAGCACAGCACAGCACAGTTTTCTCATTCACTTGCACACACGTACAACACGCTTGAATACCCAAGTCACCCGAATGGGACAACACAACGCAGCACAGCACAGCGCAGTTATCTCATTCACTTGCACACACGCACAACACGCTTGAATATCCAAGTCACCCGAATGGGACAACACAACACAGCGCAGCACAGCACAGCACAACGCAGCACAGCACAGTTTTCTCATTCACTAGCACACACGTACAACACGCTTGAATATCCAAGTCACCAGCGTGGGACAATGACCCAATGACAAAAGTATTTATCTACGTCATACTCCCCTTAAACCCCTCCTTACTAACCCTCCACCGAGCCCTACCCCGGAGCTAGTCCTTACCTAGTGATTACATCACGTTCCACGTGACATCTATACATAGCGACTTCACCACACAGTCTTCGAGGCCTCTGAACGAGGCCAAGTACTTTATCATCATGACTGGGGGCAGTATAGATGTCAACTGTCAGGCCCAAGGATCTACTACAGTCCTGTATAACATCAGTATCCGGGGAACTGTTTGTCGGGTCAGAATGGTACAGGGTCAAACAGGCAGAGTTATTATTTTCAAATTATGAATTGATTTCGGATGTTACGTTGATCCACATAAGCTGAAAGATGCTTGTATCATTGTTCGGAGTTAAGACTGAACGACTTGTGCGCTGAGAAAAGAATACGTATTGGCTGCATTGGGGACTGATGTTTCGTGAATTTTCCTCGTTTTTCGGTTTATGAATTGATTTAATGTGGTATTGTCACTCAGCCGAACGCATAATTGTTTATCGTTACAGGAACTAGACATAGCAGAGATACACGCACACACGTACGCACGCACGCGCTCACATACACATTAACGAGCATATGCCGGAAAAACGGAAAAACGTTCACAAACGGAAGCACACGTGAACTTGCAAATACACACGCACACGCAACTACACACGCATGAGTAACCATCTTACTTATCAGGATGAATGTTGTTTTACGCTTCCGTCAACAGTATTCCAGCTGCATATTACGGCGGCTCTAAATAACAGGATTCGTTCACAAAGCGATCTTTAAAGAATGCAATGGAATTGGAGCCTGGAACAATCTTCAGTTTGCTGGAGCTGAGGCAATCTAGACTTGTCAAATCATTCTGGCCTTGAGTAGAACTCCTACTGAATTTATTGTCGGAGGTCTGGGCGACAGACTAGTCGTAGACAGCTTTGTAGATCGGGGCCAATGGATGAGCAGAGAGGCGGTGGAAGAGGATCCGAGTCTTCTGGACAGCCTAGTCACTCATTACAGCCATCCAATCCTCATTTGTCTGAATTCTTTGGAACCATTCTGACCCGTACTGTTAATTCGCAATCCTTTCAAGAAAGTGTTGTCATTGTTGCTCATAAGATGGAGTAAATGTCACCTTCAGATCTGCAGTGAAAACACTGGGTTTAACTATTCTACATCGCTTTCAGTACTTTCAGTATTGCTGTACTTAAACCAGGTCAAAACAGTTTCAACGACTACCTGGTCACGAGGTGCAAGGCTCAATCTGTAACCTGGGCTTTGTCAGCCCTAAAGCATTAGGTTATGGCAACAATAGCATTTTTGTTTTGAACATTAATCGATGCAGTGTATGACGAATGTAGTCAACACACAAGGGAAATTATAGATGGAGTTATGCCGTGAATGATATCATATTTATTTAGTCGACAATGAAAACGTGATTAGTGATAAGTCACGCCAATATTTCACTCAATATACTAGATGACGCCATAAAACTTCACCCAGTATTTTGTTTATCAGATACATTGTGCATAGCAATTATCATATGATCAGGGAAGTATACAGGGAAGTATACATAGCTCATAGAGTTTATAAATAATTTTATATACACAAGAATAAATATATACAGTATATTCACCAATCACCTTATGTTCACTTTGCCTTTGTTTAATTTCACATACACTTCTACCACAGAATGGAGTCGATGACAAGTGTTACTATTTTTATACTATTTGCACGGGGAAGGCCATATATTTTACTTAAGGCACATTACCGTTATATATTACCTAAATCTCATCCAAAGGCACTTCTATGTATGAGAGGCGAGATTGTCCACACATAAATCTATCCTCATTCTATTCACATTATTAAACATGCAGTAACTTTATAATAGGTGAATCATACGTGGAACGTCTGTGAATTCATGGTCCTTTTAAACTTAAGACTGCACATGTGGGTCATCAAACAAGGCCCCAAGGCAGTCACGGGTTGGCAAACAGCCCCGGCAGAATAACAGGTGTACACGCAGTTGCTGAAGAGAGACGACATACCAGGGAGGGAGGGGGCGAGGGGGAGTAAAGGGGAGGGTCTCAGAGACACCGCTGCAAAGTCGATTGACGTCTAGTTTCTTTTGTTGTTCGTACACGAACTCACATACTCCAGACACGTAATGTTCTTTAGTTAATGTTGCCAAGCTATTGTAAGCATCTATTCCCGTTCTAATCATTTAGAAACATCTACTGTTCTCAATCAAGGAGAATCTATATGCTTGTTTCAAATTGAGGGTGCGTAATTAAATCTTTTTAAAGAAATATAGGATTGTTAAATATACATATCATAAACATTAAGGTTCACATTTAGGTCTGTGGATGTATAAATGAACGGCTGTTGTTTCAGACACAGGTCAAACTACGGCCATCAGTAGTTAACGACCATTGGGATACGTGAATCTCCGAGATGACTCGCAACATATCTTGTCTCACAAATGGATGGCGATGTTCTATAAAGAATGACATCAATAACTTCCGACTGTAAGCGAATGTCTGGGATAGGGTCCGCAGTGATCAAAGAGATTGATGCTCTAATGGTTTGTACAGCAAACTCTCTTGATAAAAATGTTATTTATAAAGACGCTTGTTTACAAAAACAAGACTTCAAAACACGGCGTAAAATCTTGATCTAAACTATATAAATAATGACGCTTGTACAATACGTGGTTAACCTTACACACCGAACAATATACGTCGAACTTTAATACGGCATACGCTGTGCAACTATTGAATTATGCACTGTACGAATATATGTTGTACGTTTTACTTACACGTTGTCTATCAAAAATTGAGCAGCCATACGTGTCAAATTGTGTAGCGTCTGTGTGCGTGCATGCATGCCTGTTGTGTGTGTGTGTGCGCGCGCGTGCGTGCGTGTGTGTGTGTTAAAGTAATAAAGGGAAACAGTTCTATGGATAATCAACTTCTTCTGCGACGTTTCGGTGTAGACAGGAATCGCTTGCATGATAACCGGCGGTGTTAGTATCTACACCGAAACGTCGCATTTATTGCACGAAAGAAGTTGACTATCCATCGAACTTGGTTTTCCTTCATCTTTACAACTTCTAAAATGCCAAAGATGATAAAGTCATATTTATCATTAGCAATATCATCTAAATGTTTCGTACATGTTATTTTGATACTACTTTCTGCACGTCCTAGATCCAACCATTCAGGCAAGTAGTGTTGTTTTTTAACTTATTGAAGTATCCTTTTCTCTTGTAGAAGTTACGAGACAAATATCGCCACATTATGATATTTTTCTGTAACTTACAAAATTGTCCATGCGTGTTAGACTCTTCTCTAGCGGAAGGAGCCTTTCTATACATCAACAAAAACATATGTACGTCATTATAAAAAAATGACACCCTTGACGCATCCTCTCCTCATAATATTCAAATGATTAGAAAATCGCCCTTGCGATATTTTCTAAATGTTGAATTGAAGCCTGAGGTTGTTGTTGCCCACACAAGAAATCGTGGCCTAGATTTAACGAGGCGGTGTTGACTGTTTAGAGCCTTGTGAAATATTACCATAGGCTGAACGATGCACCTAGTACTCCAGTCGCATGTTTGAGAGAACAACATGGCTATTTGTTCGGCTGCAGCAAGTTGTTCGATGGTGAACGAGTCGTCCCGGTAACATGTTTTGAATATATGTCCCCCTCCACCTATCTGTTGCCAACGTTCAGCGCGACGTGTCGAGGCGTTTCAAATGAAAACTCAAGGGTTGCGAGTGTTATTAATGTAAATAACCAATATTGTCGTTCTTGGGTCAACACAAAGCCGACATGTGATGACGGAGCGATGTTTCTTTTGTCAGTTGACGGGGATGAAGCTGGTTAGATCAACATCAGCAAGTGGTGGTTGATCCTTGCAACGCAACATAATCTTTGTTGTCTCAGCGTTCTACGCCAATAGACGATATCGTGGGACGAGGGAGCCTGAGGTCAGTCAAGGTCAAGGGGAGCGCGTCGATCCATGAACCCGCTGGCCATTGGTCAAGACACAGCCACGTCTTTGTCAGCTGGAAGGAATAAAGGGCCGGTCTCAAGTGCAGCTGTGGAACCACAATTAGAAGGGCTGATTGTTTCTTCTGATAACACTGACCATTGAGTGTGTTTAATTGGAACCACTGTTGTTTCGTGTTTAAAGAATGAGTTTAAGTGAATCTTTCTCACTGGGTGGTCACGGTAATCGGGACCAATAATGGCGTTTCTAGAATGAGTTAGAGAGACTATCGCCCAGAAACCTCGACATTAGACACACTGAACAAAATGTTACGGATCATGAATATTTCTATGATGGACACTTAACGCTTACCTTGAAAACATATCCAAACTGGGATATTTCATGACCCCATACCTTTATGTTAAGTATACAGTACCAATCAACCATCGATAGGGTTAACGCACTTAAACCTTGTTGTACAAAGGGGCATTGTATATAATCCTTGCTATACAAAAACTT
>VKKT01001809.1:0-10310 GCA_008038995.1 Haliotis laevigata | reverse complement strand
TGTTTACACAAGAGTAGCAATGTTGTGGTGCATATACCAAACGAAACACAAGAATACTGATTGCTAATTTCCATTCACTGTATAGGGCTTGTGTCTTGTTTGTAATCTGTGTTGCTATTTCTGTTTGAAGCTGAATCTACATTTTCCATACTTAGGTTACTTTCTAGGACTTCTGTTTGGTTGGCTGAATATAGAAAAGACTTTGGTGCTGATTCATGTGTATTTCAGTGTCGGTGTTAAATTGTGCACTTATTCATTTGCTCTGTACATGCAGTGGTTTCATGCTGTCTATCATAGAAATAATCTATAATATTTTCTTTTAGAAAACAATTCCCGTAACAAGGAAAACAATCACCGTAAATGTCACAATATTTGCAACAACTGCAAAACTTGGTCTATACATATTCAATACAGTTTGCTCTTATTGATGACATTGTGTATAAAGTTTAGTTACTGCCAATTTCCCCTATTTCAAAAATATTATATAGTGGTAAGTATATTTTATATATTTCATTGTGAATCACGAAAAATTGCCAAAACTGAATTTCGTCGAAATAACTCAAAGCACAAAATATTAAATATTATTCAACATGAATGTTTTGAATGACAACTCAACCAAAATGATGGTCAAATTGGTCAGACTATTACGGGCACACAGCTCCAATCCCTTTCTTTCTTCGTCCGTCATCTTTTCTTTTTTAAAAACACCCCTTCCTCCAGACCCGTGAAGATCCGGGTTAGAATTGGTCTTCAGGAACCTACGCTTCTCGTACGAGGCCACAGGCTAACGGGATCGGGTAGTCAGGCTCGCTAACTTGCTTCACACATGTCACCGTATCCCAGTTGCGTAGACCGATGCTCATAGTGTTTATCACTTGATTGTCTGGTCCAGACTCGATTATTTACAGACCTCCGCCATATAGATGGAATATTGCTGTGCAGCGTTAAACATCCAACCATACCACCAAGCATTTACATTTTGAACGTTGTATATCAAAGACAAGACAATGAAATCGAAATATATGCATTTATTTCATCAAAATATGCACGCAACAGAGTGAAAATAAATAAATACTGTCTTCTATTCCAAACATCACAGAAACAGCCTCTGGAATGCCAATAAAGATAAACGATGGCGCAACGATCTTGACCGAGAGTTACTTCCCTTAGCATCACCATGACGATAAGGCTTTTTACAATTGTCGTAACGAAACATCTGTACAAACAAATATTTTCAACTGAAAACCAAGGAGGGTAAACACAACCGTTACTTTAATGAGGAAAGAATATTCATGACATACACGTGACTCAACTTACATAGAACTTTAATTGGCAATAGTTCATTGACCTGCAACGTATGCACCAGTGATGTTTATAATCTGTTCGTGTATACGGTTCTACTGATAGCCTTACACACTGCATTTAAAAGGGGCAAGGTATTTTACAATATATCTGACAATATATATTGATTATAGATTATATCATGATAACTGATATTATGATGTATTAGCTCCTTGGTATATATTCGCGGAAATGAACACGTCCAAAATTATCCAGATCAGGCAAGGAACATTTGCACCGGTCTTTAGAATTAAACAGAATATAAGAAAATATTCAAACGTTTTTTATATGTTTTCTTAATTTCTTTTTTAATTTGCTTTTTAATCACGAAATTTTAAGGAACAAGGTTGATTTCTAAATATTTCAACATTTTATGCAAAGTAGACTATATCCATGTGGGAAATAGACATCTGGCGTGTTAACCAATCAGTTCAAGGAATACATACAAGGTGCGGACCAATGCTGATTCCTCCTGTCACTGATAATCCCTGTCCACTTATGACGACCAAACTAAAGGTATCCAAAAGCAATACACGTTAACAGAAATACCGGTAAAGTTTCTTGCTATTAGTAAATTAAACATCTCACCTTCTCGTAATAACGTCGGATACTGTAGAATAAAGGGGAGTAACTCTTCATTATTCATCGGGAATATTTTGGGAGTTAAGTTTGGGATGCGTATTTTTTAGAATATTAATTTGTGGATTCAGCAGAACAATGGAATATGCCCGGCAATGGGGAACAAATATGTACTGTAGTGTATATTATTCATATCTGGGATGGGTTAAGCAAGTGAACCCTAACATACATGTTATTTTATAAATAAAATGTACACATATATACATCCTGTAATGTAGTACCAATATTTGAATGCATGTTGTTCTTCCACCTTGCCAATTTACTGGAAAACTGAAAAATTATTATATAAAGAGAAGGTAGCGCTACCAATGTAACATGTTTACCTAATTCGATAGAGTTATGTCCCTTGCACCATAATCTTCCGAAATCCAACTCGGCAAAACGACTCCGTTGTTTGAATATATGCAAATGAAAACGTTGCCGCTGCTAGCATCATCCGTGAATATATGAAATGTGTGAAAATGTTATTACTCTGAGACAATCTGTTCTCTAAATATATTTGTGTATGGATATTGATTTTTCTCTGGGCCAAATATTTAATATCTGGAGAAAGCACGTTGAGGCTGGAATATATTTTGAGACAGATTAATAATTTCAATCGATACCTCAAAGTATCTAATAAAATTAATCAAAACTTCAGAAGGTCTTGGTAATCAGATATATTTTCAGCAAAACTCATGAAACCATTACTTTTGTTACAGCAGATTGAATTTACTACCACACCTCAAAATATACAATGGTTGGCCCTTGAGGAACTATTCCTGGCATGCCTATCTACCCCTGCACTTCGTTCAACCCACCTGTATCACGACCTTCCTCGTATTTCTCAAACGATTTACTCCAACTAATACACAGGTAAAATGCGTAAGAATATGTCCTGATTATAACCAAGTGTTATTCTGACAAGCTCACGAATACATTCTTCAAACAGTACATTCCATAGATCATCTKAACGATCTGTACAGCCAAGCCCTTCCAACAACTTTTATACGAATCCTTGGTCTTTTTGTCTCGACAGCAGCACAACGTTCAAACAAACTAGAAGCTCCTGGACGGCTGAGAGCCCGCACTGACACACACAATACCTCCACAAACAAGCGCACAGGTAAACTCCATATGAATCCACACATGTCGCGAGACACGCTCCTCTTGTTGCCATGCTGTATTTCAAATGCCCTGAATTGAAACTTGAACGTGTTTCTCCTTTACAAAGTTCATTCCAGAATGCCAAGACAAACATCCGATGAATATCAAATGAGCGATTCGAACTGAGAAAACAAACACTGTACAATGCTAATTATATTCCATTTGGATATTCGTCCTTGATCGAAACATCTTATTCTTGAACAATTCACGTGTGTCAGTCCGAATAGACAATCATGTGTAGTGTTATCCAATGGGCGTTCTTCTGTTCTTGTTTCCATGATGTCCTTGGACATATGAGAATTCTTCAAATAACCATCGATGTCATACCAAAATGGTATGGTTATCATATAATTCCCAACATCACATCACCACTTGGATGAAGTCATGACCTGTAACTGGACGTAGAACACCAGCTTATCATATACTTCTCAAAAGAAGTGAAAGACGCCTCATTCTTTCATATTGCAAGAAACCCATCTTTAATCCATGACAGATTAACGTTATGAAAGAACCAGACAGTCCTTACGTAAATTTGAGTAGTATAGATCTACAGAAACTCTTCAAGCCAGGGTATGATACACGTATTGCTCTTGTCTCTCACGTCTGTGGAAGAAATACCACTCCTGGATATACGCTAGTATGAACTGCCGCATCACACAAATTCGGAATCATTATCAGCATTTGAGAGTGAAAGACTTGACAGGGAGGACACTGAGTTGGAGGGACTTCTTTCCTGGGACACGGCTCTCACCAGTCGCGGTGTCTTGTCCTTGCCGTTGTTGAGGAAGGTACTTCGGCCAGTGGTCAGTGGGGTGGCCATTCTGGGGACGGGGGTCTCGGATCGATCCTGCAGCTCCTCTCTGTCGCTGGCGATACGAGCCATCTCCGTCAGCTCGTCTTCGTCATCCGGATGATAAAACACAGCCGAGTCCTCGTTTGATGTCTCACTCAGGTTCCTATGCAGGGTCTCTTTATCGAAACTTAAAGTCGTTGACAGATTACTGAAGGATTTTGATTTTCTGTTTTTGCTGAGATTTGGGGCCGGGATTCTGGATTTTGGCCCATCCGAGTCTTCCTTCCTAGGACGAAGCTTTGCCATTTCCTTCAGTTTATAGGCAAGCGCTTCTGCGGTGTTACCGAACGTATCCTCGTCGCCGGAATCTATTTCGTCCTCTATCCCTGAGGATGATACCCCGTTGAGGGGTGTGGAGGTGAGATTGTGGGTTGAAGATGCGAAAGACGGGAGGGACCGTGAATGGTTGAGAGGGGAATCCAAAGTGTTATTGCAGTTCACTGGAGTTGAATGCGAGGACACGCACTTTGAGTTGCCAGAACTCAACGACGAGAGAGAAGAATTTGAAAATCTCACAGAATTCAAAGACCTGCTCGAGGCTGCTTTAGCGTCTGGATTTTTCAGTATTCCCTGAGATACTGTACTGTCACGATTGTTCACGCTGTCGTCATCATTGATGCCACCAACTGTGTCATTAACAGATGCACGCAATTCTTTTTCCCTTAACTTTTTGAATAATTTTTCCATTTGCAAATAAGCTTTCGCATCTTCAGGGGGAGCGTCAATTTTATCCGGATTAACAACAACGCCATTTTCCAGGGGAACACGAAGAGCCTCTTTAATCTCTGCAAACGACCGAGAGGTCAATTCAAGTTCTTTCCTGTTCATAGAATTGGGAGTCATGGCTCTTTTCGGCCTTGGGGGTAATTTTCGTTTCGTATCGTGAACAGTGGAATTGACCCAAGCTTCTGTCCTACTCTCAACAGACTTACCAGAACTTACAGAGATCTCCGACTTCCTTCTAGTCATCTCTCGTCGAATCATAGAAGGATCTGGAGTCCTAGACCTCTGACGAGATCGAGGGGAATCACAGCTTTCACTTGAAGCACTTCGAACAAATCTGTTTGTCTTTTTGCTAGAGTCATACTTAGTATTTCCGTTTGCTGTCAAAGTAATGCAATGAGCACCGTCATTAGTCCTGGCCACCATCAAACACTCCTCGGTTGCTGCTTGGCGAGTGAGTCTCCGTGGCTCAGCACTGGAAGTTCTCTGTCTCCTTTCTACAGCACTCACAGTTCTTGATTTCGATCTGGATCTCTCGTCACTAATCACTGATTCAGATTCTTCAGAAGATACGGATGCTTCCGTAGAGATCCTACTGACACTACTGCGAACATCTGCCACGCTCTGAGATCGCTTAGACAGGGGATAGTTGGAACTCCTTGACACAGCACTGGTTCTTGAAACGACACTCCTTCTTTCCCGAGAAGCAGTTGCCGTTCTTGATTGGCCTTGAACCGGGCCAGGCGTTGATGATCTACGAGCGTGGAAGATACTGGTGTAAGATTTCTCCTGAGGCGTGGTAGATGCTGGCCGTGGAGGGAGTTGTTTCCGAGTCGTCCCTGGAGTTGTGGGTCTGGCTATTAACCTCCTCTCCCCTTTCTGAGGACCAGCAGATGTATCATTGTCATTTGCCACAACCTGAGACGAAGGGGTTGAGGGTCGGGGGATACCGCTTGGGCGGGGGATGCAGGAAGGGGTGGAGGGTCTTTCACTCAGCACTGGGGTTGAAGGACGGTTGCCAGTCTGACCTAACACAGTGTACTCATCCACAGATGACGGGGTAGTGGCAGCGGAGTGTGTTGGAGTCTTGGGTCTCTGGTAATTCCGTGTGGGTGTTTTGGGTCTCTGGTAAGTGTTAGTGGGCGTTTTAGGTCTCACGGAGCTCGTAGGAGTCTTAGGTCTGGATTCGGAACTCAGACCACTTGGCCTTGACACTGGCGTTTTTGGTCTCGACACGGATGTGGGAGTTTTAGGTCGGTTGGGTAGTGAACGTTTTGGGGTGTCCCCGTTCTGAGACAGATAGCCTGAGTCGTTGCTGGAACTCGTCCTACTGACCCTGGCGCTTGACTCCAGGGATTGACAAACCGTCCTTGCCTTTTCCCGCACAGCCCGCCACGAGCTGGTAGCTGACGCTGTCCTGGACGACAGCGTGTGAGCCTTGGAACTGTCGGAGCTCCCCTGAGATCGAGGAGAGTCGGAACTCTGAGATGCAGATCCGTTCTGAGATGCTGCTCCGACCTGAGGCACAGACAGCTGCTTGTTGAGGAGGTTGCGAAACTCCTCCAGTGTCATCGTGTTGATCTGGTTCATGTCGATGTCGCCGGAGGACGCGGCATTGCCATCGTCGTCCACATCTAACGACTCCATGGACATCTTCCGCGGGGTGCACGGAGCTGTCTTGCTCAGACCANAACGATCTGTACAGCCAAGCCCTTCCAACAACTTTTATACGAATCCTTGGTCTTTTTGTCTCGACAGCAGCACAACGTTCAAACAAACTAGAAGCTCCTGGACGGCTGAGAGCCCGCACTGACACACACAATACCTCCACAAACAAGCGCACAGGTAAACTCCATATGAATCCACACATGTCGCGAGACACGCTCCTCTTGTTGCCATGCTGTATTTCAAATGCCCTGAATTGAAACTTGAACGTGTTTCTCCTTTACAAAGTTCATTCCAGAATGCCAAGACAAACATCCGATGAATATCAAATGAGCGATTCGAACTGAGAAAACAAACACTGTACAATGCTAATTATATTCCATTTGGATATTCGTCCTTGATCGAAACATCTTATTCTTGAACAATTCACGTGTGTCAGTCCGAATAGACAATCATGTGTAGTGTTATCCAATGGGCGTTCTTCTGTTCTTGTTTCCATGATGTCCTTGGACATATGAGAATTCTTCAAATAACCATCGATGTCATACCAAAATGGTATGGTTATCATATAATTCCCAACATCACATCACCACTTGGATGAAGTCATGACCTGTAACTGGACGTAGAACACCAGCTTATCATATACTTCTCAAAAGAAGTGAAAGACGCCTCATTCTTTCATATTGCAAGAAACCCATCTTTAATCCATGACAGATTAACGTTATGAAAGAACCAGACAGTCCTTACGTAAATTTGAGTAGTATAGATCTACAGAAACTCTTCAAGCCAGGGTATGATACACGTATTGCTCTTGTCTCTCACGTCTGTGGAAGAAATACCACTCCTGGATATACGCTAGTATGAACTGCCGCATCACACAAATTCGGAATCATTATCAGCATTTGAGAGTGAAAGACTTGACAGGGAGGACACTGAGTTGGAGGGACTTCTTTCCTGGGACACGGCTCTCACCAGTCGCGGTGTCTTGTCCTTGCCGTTGTTGAGGAAGGTACTTCGGCCAGTGGTCAGTGGGGTGGCCATTCTGGGGACGGGGGTCTCGGATCGATCCTGCAGCTCCTCTCTGTCGCTGGCGATACGAGCCATCTCCGTCAGCTCGTCTTCGTCATCCGGATGATAAAACACAGCCGAGTCCTCGTTTGATGTCTCACTCAGGTTCCTATGCAGGGTCTCTTTATCGAAACTTAAAGTCGTTGACAGATTACTGAAGGATTTTGATTTTCTGTTTTTGCTGAGATTTGGGGCCGGGATTCTGGATTTTGGCCCATCCGAGTCTTCCTTCCTAGGACGAAGCTTTGCCATTTCCTTCAGTTTATAGGCAAGCGCTTCTGCGGTGTTACCGAACGTATCCTCGTCGCCGGAATCTATTTCGTCCTCTATCCCTGAGGATGATACCCCGTTGAGGGGTGTGGAGGTGAGATTGTGGGTTGAAGATGCGAAAGACGGGAGGGACCGTGAATGGTTGAGAGGGGAATCCAAAGTGTTATTGCAGTTCACTGGAGTTGAATGCGAGGACACGCACTTTGAGTTGCCAGAACTCAACGACGAGAGAGAAGAATTTGAAAATCTCACAGAATTCAAAGACCTGCTCGAGGCTGCTTTAGCGTCTGGATTTTTCAGTATTCCCTGAGATACTGTACTGTCACGATTGTTCACGCTGTCGTCATCATTGATGCCACCAACTGTGTCATTAACAGATGCACGCAATTCTTTTTCCCTTAACTTTTTGAATAATTTTTCCATTTGCAAATAAGCTTTCGCATCTTCAGGGGGAGCGTCAATTTTATCCGGATTAACAACAACGCCATTTTCCAGGGGAACACGAAGAGCCTCTTTAATCTCTGCAAACGACCGAGAGGTCAATTCAAGTTCTTTCCTGTTCATAGAATTGGGAGTCATGGCTCTTTTCGGCCTTGGGGGTAATTTTCGTTTCGTATCGTGAACAGTGGAATTGACCCAAGCTTCTGTCCTACTCTCAACAGACTTACCAGAACTTACAGAGATCTCCGACTTCCTTCTAGTCATCTCTCGTCGAATCATAGAAGGATCTGGAGTCCTAGACCTCTGACGAGATCGAGGGGAATCACAGCTTTCACTTGAAGCACTTCGAACAAATCTGTTTGTCTTTTTGCTAGAGTCATACTTAGTATTTCCGTTTGCTGTCAAAGTAATGCAATGAGCACCGTCATTAGTCCTGGCCACCATCAAACACTCCTCGGTTGCTGCTTGGCGAGTGAGTCTCCGTGGCTCAGCACTGGAAGTTCTCTGTCTCCTTTCTACAGCACTCACAGTTCTTGATTTCGATCTGGATCTCTCGTCACTAATCACTGATTCAGATTCTTCAGAAGATACGGATGCTTCCGTAGAGATCCTACTGACACTACTGCGAACATCTGCCACGCTCTGAGATCGCTTAGACAGGGGATAGTTGGAACTCCTTGACACAGCACTGGTTCTTGAAACGACACTCCTTCTTTCCCGAGAAGCAGTTGCCGTTCTTGATTGGCCTTGAACCGGGCCAGGCGTTGATGATCTACGAGCGTGGAAGATACTGGTGTAAGATTTCTCCTGAGGCGTGGTAGATGCTGGCCGTGGAGGGAGTTGTTTCCGAGTCGTCCCTGGAGTTGTGGGTCTGGCTATTAACCTCCTCTCCCCTTTCTGAGGACCAGCAGATGTATCATTGTCATTTGCCACAACCTGAGACGAAGGGGTTGAGGGTCGGGGGATACCGCTTGGGCGGGGGATGCAGGAAGGGGTGGAGGGTCTTTCACTCAGCACTGGGGTTGAAGGACGGTTGCCAGTCTGACCTAACACAGTGTACTCATCCACAGATGACGGGGTAGTGGCAGCGGAGTGTGTTGGAGTCTTGGGTCTCTGGTAATTCCGTGTGGGTGTTTTGGGTCTCTGGTAAGTGTTAGTGGGCGTTTTAGGTCTCACGGAGCTCGTAGGAGTCTTAGGTCTGGATTCGGAACTCAGACCACTTGGCCTTGACACTGGCGTTTTTGGTCTCGACACGGATGTGGGAGTTTTAGGTCGGTTGGGTAGTGAACGTTTTGGGGTGTCCCCGTTCTGAGACAGATAGCCTGAGTCGTTGCTGGAACTCGTCCTACTGACCCTGGCGCTTGACTCCAGGGATTGACAAACCGTCCTTGCCTTTTCCCGCACAGCCCGCCACGAGCTGGTAGCTGACGCTGTCCTGGACGACAGCGTGTGAGCCTTGGAACTGTCGGAGCTCCCCTGAGATCGAGGAGAGTCGGAACTCTGAGATGCAGATCCGTTCTGAGATGCTGCTCCGACCTGAGGCACAGACAGCTGCTTGTTGAGGAGGTTGCGAAACTCCTCCAGTGTCATCGTGTTGATCTGGTTCATGTCGATGTCGCCGGAGGACGCGGCATTGCCATCGTCGTCCACATCTAACGACTCCATGGACATCTTCCGCGGGGTGCACGGAGCTGTCTTGCTCAGACCACTCGACCTGAAGCAAACAGAAGTTGGATTAGTCACCTAGTGATGTTAACATGTCGCAAACATTCTTAATCAGTTTCAACTAAAGTTCGTGAGTAAGTGAGTTTAGTTTTACGCTGCTTTCAGCAATTGTCCAGTCATATCACGGCTCGGGGCACCAGAAATGGGCTTCACAAATTGTACACATGAGGGGAATCGAATCCGAGTCTTCAGCGTGACGAGCTAACGCTTCAACCACTAGGCTACTTCACTAACCCACCCACCCCAGTGAATCTACGAAGAAGTATGAATGTGTTACTTTCAACTCTCCAAATTGGTTATCAAGTAGCCCACAGATGTTTATCATTTACTGTTCAAACAACCGCTCTGAGAACATGAGTGAGTAAGTTTAGTTAGCGGCACTCAGCAATATTCCAGCTATATGGCGGCGGTCTGTAAATAATCGAGTCCAGACCAGACA
>VKKT01001808.1:28842-39551 GCA_008038995.1 Haliotis laevigata | reverse complement strand
GAGAGAGAGAGAGAGAGAGAGAGAGAGAGAGAGAGAGAGTACTTATTCGACTGTGCTGTCCCATCTTCATAATGATGTAATACATATTCCAACCCTGCAGAAACAATATTATTACAAGAGCACATGTATAATAATTAGGAACTAGTGTCATGAGGTAAGATTGAAACTACTGACGGCCAGTGACCATTAACCTCATAACTGCAGGCCGTGGTCAAGTGGAAGGAGGGTCTACTTAGGGACAGTAGGTGTGTGGCTCGTACCATCGCTATGGTACTCTGTGTTGTCATATTGTCATACCTCAGCTCAGAGTCAACGTGCCCGTGTGTATCCACGTTAAACTGGGAATATGCTTCTCACTGAGTAAGCATTATGTAACCGTATGTCCCTATTTAACATCGCCTATAAGTCCCAAAGACACGGGTCTAGTCTATTTAAACATAAACGCGTCATTGGAACCATGTAAGAACGTTCATACAAGTACGAGACAGCAGTTTCAGAACTCAACCTCATTCATACATTCAATGACGGCATGTTCAGGACTACTACACTTAAACTCAACGAAGTACACTTTCAATGTCATACTACCCTTGTCGAGACACACATTGACCTACTATTGTCACAGGTGAACAGCGTGTGTGGTACAGTGGGTCTGCAGTCCCAGCCCGAGTCAGGTCTAGTATAACTGGAAGCGTTGAAACATAGCAGTCATGACACGCTATCACAGAAATCTTGACAACAACCAACAGGTAACGAAACGTCAAGATTTCTGTGATAGCGTGTTATGACTGCTGTGTTTCAACGCTTCCAGTTATAAACCCACACTGTCATCGTTTCTCAGTTGTGTAGATCAATGCTCATGCTGTTGATCACTGGATTGTCTGGTCTAGATTCGATTAGTTACAGACCGCCGCCATATAGCTGGAATATTGCTGAGTGCGGCGTAAAACTAAACTCACTCACTATAAACTCAAACCGAAATCAATTCATCTGTCAATGACATGGCATGGTATCTGTAACTTACACCAACAAAACAGATTGAAACGTATTTCATCAAACGCTGATACGTAAACATAATACTAAATTTGAATGTGTCATTGAGCAAAGCTGCAGATTATTCCATATTGCCTTTGGCGTATTGATCTTTCTGAGGCCAATAATAGGGTAACATTCTCTAGTGCTGCAACTACAGCATGTACTGGATCTCTAAAAACGTTTACCTGAAGGAATTATGCATAGCGATCGTGTGTTTGTTAATAGATTCGCTCTGAATTCCTGTTTTATCGTGGATGAACATCTATTTAAGTAACGAATTGTTAACCTGTTGACCGTCCTGCGCACAATGTATAGAAATCAATGGCACCATTCTGCTTCTATAGAAGACACAGTCACAGAGACCTTTCTTGTATCGATCTAAACACGACAGCGTTATGAAGGCGGATAGCATTCGGCCCAAAACACATGTGGACGGCAACAGTCGTGGTTCGACCAACCACACATATCAGTATGTATGTCAATGCGGTGGACAGTCAGTATATGTAAAACCAGTAACCTTCACAGCGAGAGGGCACATTGTGTAGGACAATAAAAGGCTCGTATCGTGATGTGATCGGTGCCAGGACAACGCTGGGTATGCAGAGAAGAAAGGCTGTAATTTATCGCTGTTGTTACAAACATTCTGCATACTGGACAATCAAGTAATCTGTTTCAAATACATTAAACAAGTCATGTTCAATAGCTTGTGTAGCAGGATGACTCCACGCCCTGCTATACTTGCATAGTTAGGAAAATCTCAAGGAGCGACGACTCCAACGTCTTTGACACAGAGCACGTTTAGTAATTAATGGGGAGGTTTATACAGTTGATGTGGCTGTGGTGAAAGATGACCTAGTTACAGAATAAGAAACGCTAGGCAGATGACTGCTTCACCTCAAGTAGTTTTAGTTTACAAAATTAAAGATTGTTGTTAAGATCGTCACAGACTAGCGATAGTCAAGGTACAATAGCATAGAACCAAGAACGAACATGTATCCAGCATTGGGAATATTGATCATTGCAAATCTGAATATTACGGTTTAACACTTAATCGTGAATCGCGGATTAGTTTTAATCAACTTGGGCCTACTAAACAAGTCAAGTTGTTCCTGCTATCAAATACTAAACCAACAAAATGTTACCTGGGTGATGTTCTTGTGCTGAAGATTTACATGTCGTCCTAAGACGTGGTAAGCCAAGACGTCCTCCCTCGATACCGCGGACTCAAGGTGAAGTGTTTGATACGAAAGCTTTCGAGAACAAGACAGACATGGGATCAATGGGCTTAACATGACAGGGCTGAAATCATTACTGAAGTAAGAAGTACAGATCGATTTACCCGAACATACATCTGCAAGTCGCACTGAACCAAATGCTGTGATAAATTAAGCATGGAGGTTGTGTAACACTCATGAGTCTGTGGAACCGGCTGTTTGGGAGAAGGTTGCAGGAACATTTAGTTAACGCTTCAGTGATAAAACTCTAATTGAAGGAAATATACAACTACTTCAGACTGACAAGCCATTATTTTTCTGAATAAGTTTATTAATGACTCTCTTAAATGATACTTAGCCGAATTCTTCTTAACGGAACTAAGTTGACTGTGGCACATCAAGAGCAATATTGCAAGTTTGGAAACATAAGTTATCGTTTTATCTATTTGACACCTATTAGTCGTAGGTTTTTACATTGAATTCAGTTGATGAATTTGAACTTAATATCTAATCAGTCCTTAACACTAAGTATGGCAACAATTTTGACAAATATATTTGAAAGTATTATCAAATTAAACACCCTACTCTCCAATATTAAAAGGTTGCGTCATGCCACTCTTGCCCAGAAGTTGTTTGATCAAGGTTACAACATTTAGGGCCTCAGTGAAGCTTTTCAAAACGTTTTATGGTAGAAAATTCCCAATTTGATGCATCAGTTACAATACCTGTCCGGTGCAATTCCTTATTTTGACTTATACCATACGCTCCCGAATTAGGATCGTTCCGGAATTTCAGGTGAACAGATGACTAGACTTAGCATATATTTATAACGGGTGCCACCGGTGGGGTAGGATATACTCACCACTTCGCAAACACCTGGTAACATCACTAGTTTATAGTGATTCATAAACACATGCTCTTTATAGTATCGCATTGCGACAATCACAGACTCGATTTGTTTACAAACAACATCGTACAGCTGTGATACTGCTGAAACAAATATATACTCATGGCATTGTCACAATTGTACAATCGACTTCTTCTGGGCTTGGGAAGCATTTTGTCGCTTCTGAAACGTTCCCAGAACAGAAACGGTGTTTGATCGCCAAAACGCGCTTTATTACACACGTGTGCTGAGCATGTTTATGAGATAATTTTGGTTATTTGAAACAGGTCTTGTGTCACTAGTAATAAATGAATCGTAAGATAAACACAATAGAATCGCTGTTTCCACACATTGTATGGTTTCGGTGTTGCATGTCGATTCGATTTGTTTACAAACAACATCGTATAGCTCTAATATAACTGAAACAAATTTATATTCATGATATTGTCAAAATTGACTCCTTTTAGCTCAGATTTCTTCTAGATGCTTTGTGGCTTCTATTTGAACAGAAGATTAGTATACCGTCGTGATATACCATTAAACAGAAGATTAGTATACCGTCGTGATATACCATTAAACAGCAGATTAGTATACCGTCGTGATATACCATTAAACAGGTGACGCTTTGATAACAGTTATCTGTCTTTACTGTCCAAAAGTAAAAGGAATGTGTTTTTATTTTCACAAAATATTAATGAACATTACGCGAATGGACCTTGAAACTTAGTGCTGATCCAGGTGTTCATGGTAAGCATGAGAACGAAGAGCTGACACAACATCGTCTGTTTACTAATCGTTACGTCCCTGGTACTAGACTAACGCTTAGTCTCGGAATATATAATAGTAACAAATAAACACATTTAACTGAAAAGGAGCCCCTGGGAGACCAGGAATTCATAACGTCAGGAAATATAGACTTGCTTCATTTAGGGAGGGCTTGGCAGTAGGGAAAATAATATAGTTCAGGGACTGTGAGACAAATGACCCTGCTACGTACGGGTACACTACATGAAGTATAGTATCTACTGGGAGTTCTGCATTGCCAGACTGGTGCCATCAACTACACTACGAGTGAATCCCAACTATCGAGTTTTGATGATGTTAGAAAATCACTTTAAAAAGCCTGAAAAATCCCTTTCAACAATGATTGGATAATCGCTATATAACCTAAAATCCTTTATGAACGGACAAAAGCTTGAAGATAAGGGGTGCTATGTACACGGGGTGCTCGAAAACTAGCGTTTGGGTATATCGTAACAGTGTACTAACAAAAAATGTTTGCTACTGAGCATTGTTGTCAATCAAAATATTATCAGCAAGGCATGGAATCCATTCCATATGTTCGATGTTTGGCTTGGAATGAAGGCGACGTCAGATCGCCATACCAGGAATGAGTGAGTGAGTGAATATGGTTGTACGTCGCCTTTAACTATTCC
Source organism: Haliotis laevigata (assembly GCA_008038995.1). NCBI lineage: Eukaryota > Metazoa > Mollusca > Gastropoda > Lepetellida > Haliotidae > Haliotis > Haliotis laevigata. The sequence continues at coordinate 34,983 of VKKT01001808.1, read as the reverse complement.
AGCAATATCACGGCGGGGGCATCAAAAATGGGCTTCACACATTGTACCCATGTGGGGAATCGAACTCGGGTCTTCGGCGTGACGAGCGGACGCTCTTACCACTTGGCTACCCCACCGCCCCGACCTCGAATGAGCTCCAATCCTTTCCACCAAGATTCTACCTAGACTTCACAGAACCTCGTGACCGAGTGTGGCAAGGAGAACAATGTCGGGACGTCAACGTTACCGAACATGAAGCCGCTATAGATGGGGCTCAGTCATGAATTTGGGAGGGATCACACAACATGAAAGAGTGCATTTCCATGTGTGCCCCTTATTACTGGAATATGGAATGGAATTGCTGGACTATACGTCTGTAGGCGGCATCACCAGTGGAATATGATATGGCATGTGCACCTACGTGTTTAGGCGTCATATGTTTGGAATATGTTCTCATAAAATGTAGTATTTCCATGTATTCATACAAATTATAACAATATGTAATTATAGCAATTGTACGTTTTCAAATACGCTTATGACTAACACCACCTTGTTTAAATATTTATTGAAAGCAGATCAGTAACGGCTTATATACTAGTAATTAATTTGACGGATCCTGATGAAAAAGAAGATTATTGTATATTCGTGTCACACACTGTAAAACAATGACAATAAATATACACAAATATTATGTACAGTGTCCGGCCAGTATGGCTTATGAGACACGCAGGGCTCATACATATACATAAAAATGAAAAATATCATAGGTCATACATATACATAATATGGAAGTTATCACAAGGGCAAGATCTAAAGTTGGGGGGTGTACATCATGATACTGAGAAGAAATAAAATGTACACTGAACTAGGTTGGTAGAGACGAAAGACACAGTTGTATTCGCCGATACACGTGATGAAGTAGCGCGGCTAGGGGTCTAACAAACTTATTATACCGCATAAAGAACACAGCCTGATCGACAGCGGTCATCTGCAGGAAAGTATAGCACCTGCACGTACGGTACTAACCCGGATGTCTTCAAGGGAGAAAACATCTGTATCAAGGGTATAGGTTTGCCTCGTCTCCTATCACACAATGCTTTCCGAAAGGATGCCTGTTCTGTATATCGGATGCTTACGTAACGTGCACTAAAAGACGATTCATACGGAGCAACACGATTTACTGCTCAGCTTGTATAGATGACATCATATCAAATTTTGGTTGGGGTAAAATGTATGTAATTCACTAAGCTTTTCGGCAAGTATCCTAAGACTCTATCTTAACTGCAGGATGTTTGGTCGAGCTGGGAGAATTCGGGACCTCGATGGAAGTTTTGTGTTGGACGTGTTGACGTCATTTCGTTATTTGACGTACCAATTTCAAACGTGATGTGTGATGCTCTTCTCCATTTTGACTTGTACATGTGTTAGAATCTATATGGCTCTAATAGGGTTTTGTACAGCGAAGCGTGTCCTTTAATAAACACAAAGGACGTAGTGAAAAACTATCTAAAAACTCCATTTTTATATTATGATACAATAATACGTTGTTATATCTCGCATACAAATTTATGTCTTTTGAAATGATTTATTTTACATAATTACATCATACCTAAATACCATGTTCCTTTACGCTACACTAACTGACCATACATTATGCAGTTACAGGCATTTACGTAACAGACAGTGGGGCCTGCAAGTTGTGATGTTACGAAATCTTGTATTTACTTCCGTACATGCGACAGAGTGTGCGAAAATAGCCCACAGTGCATGGTTTCCTCGTGTAATGTCCGAGTAACTCTCCATTCCTTAAAAATAATGGAGCCGAGGCCCTGGAGGGGCCGAGCCACATTATTTTTAAGGAATGGAGAGTTACGAGGATATTACCCTACCGAAATTACATTCGAAGTATTGGGAATATTGCTGTTATCAAAATTAAATGTCAAAATGACTAAATGAAGGTTTTATTTTGAAACTGGTACACATCGCTCCATTCCTGAAAAGTAATGGAGCGAACAGACAATGGAATGACGTCACAAATGTAATTTACCCTCTACAGAACACCCCCACAGCAAGATATTAAATAATGTACTTTGTGTCTGAAAATGCTGGTCTCCGAAGACAAAGCTGTCTTATTACCGGTATAACTGGGTGCCTCCGTGATTAGTTTGTTCAGGTGAGCAATTGTCTTGCCACTGCATGTGTTTATAGCGTGTCCACCTGTTGGGTGTGGTGAACTCGACTTTTCTCTAGTCACCCTTGTCATCAATGTTTGCTAAATATTCATTCCTGAGAGACGGAATCATGCAGTCGACCCTACGAGATAATTTTACCGATTTCTTTAACTGGTAAACACCATAACTATTATCATTACAAATATGTCAAGTTTTCATTGCCTCATCATGACCTAACCATAGAGTTATATCATTATATGCTATCATTATCTCTGGGTGTGCCCTTTTTCTGGCACATAAGCCCGTTATGATGAGAGTTGCGGTAGGCAATGACCGGCGAGATAATAGCGGAAAATAAGAATGCACTTCTGTAAACCGAGACTATTATGGTGGTCATATTCCTGTCAGTTGAGCCTGGCGTTTACAAAATACACTTATTCGCATGCTAAGATATGACAATTAAAACCCCCCACATAAATATGCCCTCATTAGGCCACATACGCCTGTTGTAAAGGGTTTATGCTAAGGTAGTAACTGTGTAGTTTAGTTCAAGGAACGCACATACAAGTTTCAGCATGCGGGTCGCAGAGGGGATGCTAGACTAACAACAAGTCTCATTCTGAGAGGAAATCTAGACTTGCCACATTTTCTAGACTTGTGTGGGCTTTCTTGGATATATTTGCTTCAGGGTCTGTACGACAGACTATGGGGATGCCGAAACAATCTGAATATTTACCACAGAGAGTAAGGTTGCACTTTTACAATTGTCATTGCATATATAACTAAGCGAGTGAGTGAGTTTAGTTTTACGCCGCTTTTTAGCAATATTCCAGCAATATCATGGCGGGGAAAACCAGAAATGGTCTTCACACATGGCGACACTCATAAGAGGAATCATATCCGGGCCGTCGGCGTGACGAGCGAACGCTTTAAACACTAAGCTATCCCACCTCCTCAGTCCCAAAGATGATCGTTATGGTACACATCATGGCTCCTATCTTTCGTGGGGCGGTGGGGTAGCCTAATGGTTAAAGCGTTGGCTCGTCACGCCGAAGACCCGGGTTCGAATCCCCACATAAGTACAATGTGTGAAGCCCATTTCTGGTGTCCCCCGCCGTGATGTTGCTGGAATATTGCTAAAAGCGGAGTGAAACCCAGCTCATTCAGTCAGTCCTAGCTTTCGTTTCGATGGTGTTCTGTGAATGGGCGATGACGGCTTGTGAACGGTTAGGTCTAGCATTCTCATTTCAGTATGATTGGCTATGATCGTCTGCTAAAAGTAGGGGTAGCCTGGTGGTTAAAGCGTTCGCTCATCACGCCGAATACCCGGGTTCGATTTCCAACATGTTTACAATGTGTGAAGCCCATTTCTGGTGTTCCCCGTGATGTTGATGGAATACTGCTAAAAGCGGCGTAAAACTAAAGTCAGTCAGTCACTGTTTAGACTAAAATATTTAAACTTGCCCTTGGATTCAGATGGTGCTTTATTTAATGTTCATATGTACATACAGAGACACTAAAATAATATTCGTGTACTTTTATTTTTTTAAATTTTGCATCGTGGAAACACAAGCATCGTGAAACACAAGCTTATCCCAAGACGAGTTCCAGTAGTGAAACAAAGTTACCTACTGTGATAGTGAATGAGAACAGCGGTCGTTTTTTGTTGGTATTTTTTCTGTTCCCAACGCCTCACCGTTAACCACATACACTCACACCATGGCAAATGGTAGCTTGCCATCGAAACGAAACAATGTCGTGATAACGTAAAATAAACTCGTGCGATTGCACCGCCAGTGAGTATTCAAAGGCTGGCTCCTTATGTATGTTCGGTATCGACATTTCACATTCAGTCTCCGGTCCGTGGTCAGGGTTTCACGTCACCCTAGTCAGTGGTTGCCTCATTAGGGTCGACCAGGTGGGCAGTGGCCTTTACAGACAGCCGCCATTAGACGCGCGGGGTTAGAATCATATGGACTTCAGAATCAGCATAGTCAAAATGAGAGGCTTGTCGCTTTTAGTGTGAATGATCACACAGACTGGTTATATGTCTTGTTACCGATTAAAATAGATTTACAGTGATAAAAGACTTGCGAGTCCCCTTTAAACCAGCAAAATATAACACAAACGAGTCTATCATATTCAATTATATATTGAATAAGAGATAAACAAGGTTACAATGAATGACAGTATTGATTTCTAATCACCCGTGATTAGAATATTGATCTTCAGTTCCCCATGCTTGTCGTAAAAGGGACTAACGGGATCGAGTGGTCAGGCTCGCTGACTTGGTTGACACATATCATCGGTTCCCAGTTGCGTAGATCGATGCTCATGCTGTTGATCACTGGATTTTCTGGTCCAGACTCGATTATTCACAGGCCACTGCCATATAGCTGGAATATTGCTGAGCGTGGCGTAAAGCTAATCTCCCTCACTCACTCACAGATTTCTAATGCAATACGATTGAGTGACAAATCTAAAATATTAACTAAATTCTATAGTCACCAAAGTCTTGATCCTTGTAGATATACTGATTGAAATTTGTTGACAGCTGAGCGTAAATATAAAGTCGTTCCCCCATATATCTCAGCAACCATCCCTTATATACCTATTATACAGTTCTAGATTGTTCTGACAAAAGCTATGCCACACTACCATCTTCTCAGAGCTTCCAGTCCCACCGAAGACACCGGCAGCGAAACAAAAACAAAGGGAAGTAACCCCTCTGCTTAGTCTTAACAGGTGAAATTAAATAGCCTAAGTTGACTACAAAGTGTAAGTTCAAATCCACGTTCAGCGCTTTAATCTTTTGTGACCCATAATATATAAAGGCTGATTAATGTGACATTTTAATTAACAAAAACACAACCTCATAACAGTATGGGTTTTGTACCTGCTATAAGATACAAGATGAATACCATTTTGCATTGTATGCAAATACCATAAAAGAATACACAGGGCAATGTTTTACTTGAATCCTCCAATAGACACATTTGATGTCCTCACGTCATTTCATAATATTCAAATTGTCATAAAGTATCTGGCAGTGTATACATACCATGCAATGAACGTCACATCCTCTCCATATAGATGTGATATAATCTACGATATATGCTCAGAGGCAAAAATTATGTGACATGTAATTTCTTTCATTGGTAACCTTGTGAAGCGTCTGGAACACCCGAAATGTGTGTGTACTTGTGAGGGTGGGTTGGTGGATGTTACTGGTGCATATATAGGAAATTCGTCTCGGTCTGGACTGTAATTAGAAGGAGGCCAAACGTCTCGCATGAATGTATGAATGGGATTCCCAGGTACATTGAGTCCGGAAAGTGGTCGACTTTGCGTGATCAAACCAGACAGAATTTGTCTTTGTCTTTTACTGGGAATTCAATGTTTATCATAATCGTTATTAATCAACACCTTATATATATATTGCATAACAGTCACACAATAATAACAGCATTTCCGCACTTTGGAATAATAACAATTCCCCAATATCCTCATGCTTGATACTGGATAAACCAGTTAAACAGTTACAGCTTGCAGATGTTCAGAAGTTTAACGCACCCACTATTGATGAGGATATAGAGCAGCAAACTCCACATCAGTGAAATATAGTACATAAATAATCTAGAGAAAGGCTTCTGGCAGCACACTCGATTTGATCAGTCTATGTCCCCTATATGGACGTTAGCATAACGATTGTGTACTATACAGATTGTGAGTATGTATCAGAACTCCTCAGTGACATTTTCCTGCCTTTACTTTCCATCCAGCCCGGCATTGCCTTCTCTCTCATCACACTATTGACCAAAGTTCACAGAAGCCTTTCCCCATGTACCACTGTGTTTCAGTCGGTGAGCATGGCTACGCGACATCCGCTACTAAATTTTTAAATAAGCAATTCACTTATTAATATATTCGCACACTGCGTCTGGCGTTACGACAGTGTGTTATCTGATGTCTGAGACATCCCCACGTCAGT
>VKKT01001808.1:5067-21357 GCA_008038995.1 Haliotis laevigata | reverse complement strand
AGGCGAACAGTTACACACTGTCAAAATAGTCACAGGGACAAGAAGGCGAACAGTCAGACATCGTCTATGTGGTCACAGGGACAAGAAGGCGAACACTCACACATCGTCTACGTGCTCACAATTCAAGAAGGCGAACAGTTACACACTGTCAAAATAGTCACAGGGACAAGAAGGCGAACAGTCAGACATCATCTATGTGGTCACAGGGACAAGAAGGCGAACAGTCATACTTCGCCTACATGCCCACAAGGACAAGAAAGCGAATTTGAACTTCCGTGTTCATGGGAACAAAAACTAGTTAATTTAAAAATCGTTGACTTCACTTTATGCGGTGTCATTCAATAATTAAACCTGTAATGCATTCGCGCAGCTTCATAATTACACCTTTTGAAGTAAGCATCCTCTTTCATCGAAGATTTCATCACAGAGAGTGCTACGACTCTTGCCCAAAAGAAGCTAACGTTAAAACGCTCAAGGCCATTTGATTTTGATAAGGTGAATGCCTGTGGGGTGTCAACACAGCAGGGAAAGCCAGCGTTATACGCTTTTCAAAAGAAAAAAAAGGGAGAGAGAAACGCAGAGGTGATTTTGAGAATATTGGACTCATGTAGCTGCAGCAAGAACAATACAAATATGCTATTTCTTCCAAAATGTCATATCTTTGTGTGATTGTAAAACAGCTTCAAAGCCAAAAACGCGGCAATTTGTTACTATGTCCCTCGTTTTAGAAGCGTTTGAAGAAATATTTGCCAAAACGTCACCAAGAAAACACGCAAAGCGAAATGCACATGCAAGTAAGCGTAAAAGCATGCGGTATCGATCACAGGCCCTCATGTCTTTGCGAACGATTAAATGTATTGTACTGTGTAGCATTTCGAATCGGGGGTAAGCTCAAATGTTCTTTGTTTTTTTAACATCTTTAATCCTCGCAAAGACACGAGGGCCTGTGGTAACGATCACTATAAAAACGGCAAACGTTGTCTTTAATTTTGCCATTCCTTTTTGCCTGGAAAAGAGGAAATCACCATGCCACAACTGAGTGCCGCCAGTCGAAACATCGCCATAGGCCGCCTTGAAGCTGGGGAGTCGCAGTCCGCAATCCGTTGGGATCGTTTCCTGCAGAACAATTCCGCCCAAGATCGCCCGTGAAAAGGGCCGTCCAAGAGACACCAGGACCGCTACATCTGGGCTTCTTACTTGCATCATCGTCTTGCCACAGCCGTGCAGACTGCACAAAGCATCCCTGTTTTTTCCAAACTGTCAGGAATCGATTGCGTGAAGTTGGGATTTGACCTAGGCCAGTCGTCGCCCGTCTTGAGAAACTTCCATGGCGCAGTCGCTTGCGTTGGTGTCGTAGAGTCCGGAACTGGAACCTTAGAAACTGGAGGCGATCATGTTCTGTGATGAATCACGATTTCTTCTTCACCGGCGAGACAGTGTCATGGTGGGGTAAGATATTCAGTACAGAAAGATCTGATTTAGTGGTGTTCAGAGAAATTTGACAGCAAATCGGTACATCAACGAAGTCTTTGCACGTCACACGCTTTCTATTATGGACCGACAGAGGGAGTTGTTCCAGCATGACAACGTTACTTCACATACAGCACGCGTCACGGTCCGCTACCTTGCCATGGCCTTCACGATCACCATATCTAAACCCTATAGAACACCAATAGGATGAACTTGATCGAAGTGTACGTCAACGTCAAAACACGCCTCAGACACTTCCACAACTGGCCATCGCATTGCAAAAAGAGTGGGGAAGAATTCCACAAGAGCGCCTTCGTCGACGTATTCAGTCTGTACCGAGACGGTGCCGAGCAGTAATTGCTGCCAATGGTAGCCATACAAAGTACTGACTTTGACGCCTTCTTGTGGACTCGCGTAAACAGAACACACCAATAAAGGCTGCAGTTAGACGTGCGCCTTTTTACCTTTATTGAAATAACATGAAATAATTGCTCTTATAACAACGCAATAAATTCTTTTAAAATGTCTCATGCGTTTCTTGTTTTAAAGGGTGTATATTGAAAACACAATATTTGGGTCCTAAATGTAAAATTCTTTTGTTCGAATATTGTTTCAAAGCGCATAGCGACAAAACGAGTGCACCTCTGTTGAGTTTGCGAGAGCATATTCGCCTGATGTAAGATGATCTAATTCTTTCTCGATTAGTGAAGCCCATTTCTGGTGTCCCCCGCCGTGATATTACTGGAATATTGCTAAAAGCGGCGTAAAACCACACTCACTCATTCAGTCACTTTGTCGACTATGCCAACAAGACAATGTTTGGATCTGTGTGTCTGTCTAGGCAACAGTCTACACATTACGTGCAACCATCTATAATGTTCCTGTTCCAGTTATTGAAAATAAACGCTGGAACTCAAGGCGTCTTTAACCATATCTTTCAACATATTTCTGTATTTCACGTCAAACGGGAAAAAGATGACACACATCCCATTCTCAAACCACTGACTTCAAAGACAATGAAATAATTTCAAATACTAAGATAAAGCCATAGATGACGTTTTCAAACATGATATTCAAAAGTGAAAACAAAAGTGGAAAAAGAAATAGTTTTAATGCAAAAATATATGTAAATTTATAAATTTGATAAAACATCAGTGCTGACAACATGAACAAAGTCGGCTCTAATACATAGCCTAAAACAGCATCTTGATGACAGCCACAATAATTCAGACATAGATACGTCAAACACAATAATTATTTTCCGACACGAATAACAAATAAAACATCTTTAACCAAACACAATGGCGTAATTGTTTTTGTTGGATAAATATATCCCTTTCATATATGATGCTGAATAGTTTACCTGGAGGCATGTTCAAGAGATAACAGTGCTAAGTGGTGGTGTGATAGAAATCTACAACATTTTGGATCGGTCACTCTCAGAAACCACATTAACAAGCTGAGTCAAGACATATATTGGCTAAATGACTAGTTAAACTATAGTACTTACAATTTCTGTTAGACTGGCCCAGTCATTAGAGTGAGTGAGTTTAGTTTTACGCCGCACTCAGCAATATCACTACTATATAGCTGCGGTCTGTAAATAATCGAGTCTGGACCAGACAAGAGAGCATAAGCACCGATCTACGCAACTGGAATACGATGACATGTGTCAACCAAGTCAGCAGGCCTGACCACCCGATCCCGTTAGTCGCCTTTTACGACAAGCATGGGTTACTGAAGATCAAGTTTGACCTGGATCTTCACAGGTCCCCTGTCATTAGACTATCTAACCGATTAACTCTGGTAATACTGTAAATATCGGTCGATTGTGGGATAATGTCAATTTTATTGTATTTCATATGAAATAATGGCTAGGTATGAAGTGTTGTCCCGGAATGGCACGAGAAGGATGTCTGTTTAACGGTAGTTTGGCATCCTCCTGGTGTGCTGTTTTCTTGAACTTCACATGAATCACATCAATGGCACAGGAAACGTGGGCAGAATACACATCGACTGGTAACAGCTGGCGATAGAGTTCAGGACAAAACCAGCTGTCGCAATTGATACAGCACTGTGATAATTAACGTCACAGAAGATAGACTAAGTGGTGATTATATCCACATGATACTCCAACTCAACTCACACAAGTACAGATTCGTGCATATATACTGAGGGAAACAAATATGGGAACACCACTTCGTGGAAGCATTCCCTTATTTATTCTCAGACTTCCTGCCATTTCGCTTTCCGAAGGTGGTGATGGAAACGGGAAAATATTAAAGGAACACTGGAATTTTCTCGTGTTCCTTAATTTGTTTCTCTCAGGATATATTTGTACACACCTAACTATACAACATATGTTAGAACTATAAAATACAATATCTGACGATAATGTTTCTTGTACAACCTCGGATAGATGAATATTCGATTAAACAAACCCATCCCTGAGCCCACTACACAAAGCTCCGACTGTTGGAACTGCTGTGGTATGGGATAGTTGTGAGGCTAAGAACGCTTGTGTAGTTTGATCCAGTGAAGCACTGGGGATTTATGTTGATAATAAGCAGTTCAGTTATTACCAGATATTTTAGAGATTCCCTGGAGTTCGTCACATATGGAATGGGCTTTGATAAAGTCATACAAGTACTCCCGTGTCTGGGAATTTGTCACATCCAAGGTGCCAGGAAATACTCCCATACTATGTATATACATATTTCATCCTTGACCTTGACCTTGATCTGTTGTGCGACGTTGATATCACGGGACTTGTTCTTCTGACGGCTGTAACTATGACATCATTTTCTCTCTGAATATTCTTTATAGTCGTATTTACCCATGTCCGCAAGAGGACAAAACTACTTGCTCCTGAGTTGAAAGTGGTCGTTGCTGTGGTTACATTTGAGTGGAGGATGTGCCATTCCGTTGTCCGCCAGTCTGAAAGTCAGTCACGTGATCTGTGAAACATGTCAATTCTTCATGCAACATTCTCTGAGGCAGCATGCTCAGCTATTCATATGAATATGTTGGATTGGTTGTACCCTGAATCGAAAAATATGAACAATTATGAGCGGTAGAATTAAGGCACATTTTAACAGAATACCCGTGTTGTAATAACGTGATGTTATACAATGCCTAAATGTTCTGGAAAAGATAAATGGTAGGTAGAGTGCAAAGGTCAAATTATATCTGGGTATGAACGCACCGTCTGGCGGGACTCAAGGTTGTACTTGGTCCCCTTGGTGTCCCGTCTTCTAGAAATGTAGCAGAAGAACGCGATGGCGAGGCAGACGACAAATGCAGCCAAGATGGCGACGACTACAATAAGGGCCAGGGTCTCACCAGACGTGCCGCCAGTTGAGATGGGAGACTTGTCAGGGCCACCAACTGGAAGGAGACAGGACAGGGATTGTTATTTGTGGTTGTACACACGGACGTCATCAAAGAATATGTCATTCACGTTCTATAACATCTAAATAAAAACAAAACAACTCTGACCTTGACGATCTGTTTCCGAAGCCGGTTTTTCTGTAGTCTGACCTCCGACAGAACCACCTTTGTTTTGGCCCTGTTTAATATAGAGTACCATATTAGAATGAATACATAATGCCATTTAGAAAGTGATAAAAAGGAACACATGTTATATTTTGGCTTCTGCGATGGCTGAGTTGGTTAGTTGGCTGACTTTGTGTGCTGGCAATGAGGTGCCTGACTCCCGGATGGGACTCCACCCAACAAGGTACTAGAATCTGTACTTTACTGAGAAATTGTAATCCCCCCAAAAACATGTGTTACAATTTTAGAATACTGAACATATTTGTTCATATAAATATTTATATGAAAAAGAGGTAGTGACAGTAATATCAATACCGTGCTTCACAGTAGCAAAGTGGATGCCGACACCTGGTGTCACAATTTGTCACAACGTCATGTGGTGTAACTCTAGAATAACTAATCGTCAATAGTTTCACCGTAGTCCTGCGACAGATGTCAGAGATACTATCCTTTGACCAGGTTTCGACAAGCACTATCTATTGGACCGTACATCGTGCCATGTTACCAAGAGGTATGCAGCAGGGGTTACGTACATTTCGCAAGTAACGTAAACATACAGATTAGGCTCCTTCAACTCACCAGAAAATATATCATTGCGATTTCATGTCTCTTGTTGCCGGTCGTTTCTTCCACCTAGGACAAACAAGAAAGGGATACTTTAATATGATTACATGCAAGACGGAATACACGCCCTAGAATCACTCACTCCAAAAAACGTCTACCAGTTTGACTCATAACCTAAACTTCCATACAACATTGATATTTGCTTTTGTCAGTGACAAGTCGGTTTTCAGGTAGCTTTACGAGTGTTATTCCGACCCTCCAGGTTGTCTGGTTATAATCACCTTAAGGAAGATCTCGAAACCTTCACTGACAGTGATTGCCGTCTCTTGTTTGACTGTTGCTGTGTAGAAGGCGCCACTTGCATGACTAGTAGCAACCGAAAAGTGGGACTCAAAGCCAGGTGGAATAGCTGAAACGAAGGATTACATTTTCATCATTACCTTTCTTATTTCAGTTTGTTCAGCATTCAATCAGAGATTCAGAATTTGCACAACAAAACTCTTTCTTCGTCATTTCTAAATCATTACTCAACAAAATGTGTACTCGAACCAGAAAAATACATTCTTGAGTTGTCCAAATAGAGATCCTCTCTGCATATACATTCTGGTGTCTGAGCCATTAGCTGAATATTCAATAGCTTCACTTTATAGAGTGTTATAATATTATCAATTCAAGCTGCTGAATACTGTTTCCACATGTTGTACAGACAACCGTACTGCCTCACATGTAGACATCACGAACACAATCCAATCAGTTTTATGATATAGCTATATATTTGGAAATAATATTCCCTGTTAATGTGACTTAAATATCTTAGAGGGACGCTAAAAATTATTTTCCTCCAATCCATGTGCACATATATATATATATATTATGGTGATCTTAGTCATGTAACCTTTGATGCCAAAAATATTTACACTATATTAAAGCATACAGGTTTTATCATTCATTTCCTTTGCATGTACTTACTTGATGCAATGGAGAACTTGACCTCCGACATAGAAGGGTCAAGGTCTCTGGCCTTGATGCTGACTGGCTGGCCGACCTTGTTGGGAACAGGATAGACTGTGATTGGTTCTCCCTGTGGACAGTTGGCGTAAACACATAAGATCGATGGTCGCGGGGTCAAACTTACGTATAATGTAAATCTATTTTTTAGCATACTAAGCAATGACTTACCAACTTCATCTGATTGGCGTATGAAGTATATTTGGGCCAGGCACAGACGCCCTTGTGTCTGAAGCATCCCTCGTACTCGAAAGCCGGACCCTGGTCATCTCCGTCAGTAACTGTCACCTTCGCCGTGACCTTGGCGCTCTTTGGATTATCAACGTCACCGTCCTGGGACGCAAAGAAAGACGTGTATTATGAACTGTTTAGGAGACTAATTCCTTGAACTATAACGAATGTACAATTATGTAGCATCTCTCTCGTGGAGGTGCGCTTCCGGGTATCAGCACTTTAGATACTGAGTACACCAATGACTTGGCTACACTTAAATTTTTATTTGTTGACGTGCAGCAGTTGATGAAGACAGTGCCTCACGTAGTATTGACAGTTTTGTATCCCTAGTCTCGATTGACAACGTAACCACACGACATACTGACGTTCATCAGGAATGACCGACAGCTCGCTTGGTAGCGTTCATCTAGGCGACATCTTCCGCTTATGTTTATATTATGTTAGCTATTGTGCCACATTTCCCTTCGCTGGCAAGCAAACCCTTTAATATTCAGGTATTAATAGATCGACGGAATAGGTCTGTTACATAATACTTAAAGAAAAGAGGAGACAAACGATGTTTTTAGTAATGCAAAACAACGACCAAAAACAGGACAATGATGTTTTCATTGAACCGCTGCGTGTTTTTGATAAAATCTAAATTATTCTATACTTTTCTCGAACAATGTATTTTCAGATAAACCTCAGCCACAACAATGGTCAGCCCAAACATGGCCGCACTTAAAACCAGCCCATATATTTGTCAGTGACACAATGATTACGTAATAACATAAATATCTCACCGTGGCCATTAGCTCAAGGTTATAAGCATGGCCTTGAGACAGGCCTTCGTAGTTCAGCATGACTGCAACAGTGACATCACCATTTATTGGATCGATCGCGAACATGCTGCTGCCATCATCAACGTTAGCGGGCACGATGGAGTAAGTGACGTTGCTGATTAGTGGGAAGTCGATGTCAACAGCTGACACGCGGAGGACGGTAGATCCCACTGGGGTGAGCTGAAGAAGAAAAGCAGATTTGTGAGAGTGTAATTTGACGTACTTCAGCGTCCTTTGGGCACAAAGCAACCCATGATCGTCGGTTCGAGTCTCGTCTCGCTCTGTGTGTCCAGGTTTGTCAGCACTATACCCATGCTTGTGGGTTTCACCACAGCGGTACACGTCTCATCCTCGATAATCTCCAGGGTATATGTTCCGATAAATCTCCACTAGTACCCTGGATGCATCTACGACTCGGCCCGATAATTTAGTACCTCCCTTTGCTGGATCGCCTTCTCACAGTAGCCAATCAGATAAGCAAGTTTGCAAGTGTCAACAAAGGTTTGCTCGCTGTGCGACTCAGATTTAGGGGGGAAAAAGATACAGACAAATTGACAGGCCTGAAACCTTAAAAAATACGTGCAGAATTCCCTCTACCTCTTTTCAAGTTTAATCGGTTGCATAAAATAAGGGAAAGTGAGTTATGATAGAAGCCGTGTGATTGGTAGAATCAACTAACCAGCGTAGACACCTGATTGGATATAAATCCAACAAAGGGAGGTAATACAATTATCGGGCCGAGCCGTAGATGCATCCAGGTACTAGGGAGATTTATCGAAACGTATACCCTGGAGATTATCGAGGATCTCAACGTCTCAGACCCTGGATCAGACATCTTCCTGGACTTGCCTCCACTGTATAACAGGAATACTGTTAACAACGTCCTTAAAGATTCTTTAAATCCAACACACTAACTCACTCACTTTACAGAGGTAAGCTGGAAGACCTAAATACTCTGACAATGACGGAGGGTTATTAGTCTGGTCTAGTACAAGCAGCCACACAGAAACAATGACACACACATACATACAAAGATGGCTGTATGTCTCTATGATTTATAACGCGATGATAAGCCCCATTTCATTCCACTTATCTCACCTTCTTGTATGGACGAGTGAAAGGTGTGGCAACCCGTAAAGCAGATTTACTACCCTTGGCTATGAAGAACGGCTAGTTATTGGTTCCTATTCGACCATCTAAAACAGCTATTGTCGTCCGTAACTCAAAAGCTAAGTTGCGAGTTACCATCTTAATCTAACGGCAATCTACCTACCTCGTTGACTGTTGCGCTGTAGGGAGCTCCGACGAAGCTGGGGAAGTTGTCATTGACGTCCATGATCTGAATCCTGACGTCATAGTAGACCTGGAGGCATACAAGTCGCCGGTGGTAACTTATTACCATCAAGACAGATATGATGTGTTGTGAAGATCACTGTTAATGGTTAACGAGCTGAATGCCTTGAGAGTAAAATACACATATTTGGAGAGAACCTTTCAAAGGTTTATGACTGAATTAACAAGCGCCATGTGTGCATTTCAGATTGCAGTTAAACTGCGACGATACTCACCTCTATGGATGTGTTGGAGGCAGGGGAACATTTAAGGGTGAAGCTGAACATGTTGATGTCATCATCTAGAGCATCAGTTGGTCCCTGTGGGGTGAGAAAAGCCAATGCATAAATATTGTTTATGGACCAAATAACGTATAAAACGTCAGTTTGTAGTAACCCATACATCTTGCTGAGAAGAAATGAAAGACATGGACAACTAAACAGCCATCAAACATGTGAAGAAGCCGGTGATTACCCGCTATTTCAGGACTCATAGCAGTCGCAAAATTAAACTCGAGTTCAGTAAATGCTGAATATAGAAAACAAGTTGTTAATAGAAACTGTCACATATTGGTGGCTATGGTGAGCATTATGATTAACAATATTTGGATTTAACGTAGTATGATACAGTATCAAAATCTCTGACATTAAGTAGTTATGTTGATGTTAGATGTTAACTATTGCGACCTGGATATGCTGTTGACAAGACAATGACCACAGTGCATATGTAGGTTTCTACGATGGTCATATAGGATCTTCGCATGTTCAATGAGACACTCTGTACAGCGACTTTGGCGCCCTGCTTCGGAGTGGATTGGGTGTACAATGTTTACCTGTCACGTGATCATAACAAATGGCCGACATTTGGCGACATCGAGTTCCTACCACTGTTAAAACAATAATGAAAGTAACACACGTTTCGTTTCAAACGCTATGAATGTAAGTCATGATCGTGATTGCCATGGCAACTTTTCTACTTTACGTACATCTCTATCAACAGCTTTCGCCAGTTTCAGCAGGTTCTTTCCTGTCACAGCCTCGGTTTGAAACTCAAACACATCCCGGGGATCGAAGAGCTGGAAGTTGCCCATGACCTCCAGGGTGATACCAGCAGGGGCAGGTCCTCCGATTGACCCGGTCAGTCTCAGTTCATCCTTGTACTTGTCACTGTCAGGGTACTGGTCCAGTTCTGTGCACAGAGTGAGTGAGTGAGTGAGTGAGTTGGGTTTAATGCTAAAACGGTGTTTTGTCATATCACGGCGTGTCAGCCTAATGTGGGAAGTGTTGGAAGCTCCAAGTGGTCACACACATTTATCACCCTATTGAGCGGGGGGGCTTCGTGCTTACAAACTAAGAAACTAAATCAGAAAATGAGTCTCGATCTAACGATCCCAGGTTTCTGGCAAGGATTTCAAATAGATAAAAGTCGGCTTATATTGTGACAACTGAAGTTCAACATGCCTCGCTGCTCTGGCAAGAAGAAACAACGCCACAGCAATTTCAACTTAGATCAAGGGAGAAAACTCTTGTCTTCCTGGCCCAAGTAACGATAGCATATCACATGTAGATATTCACATGCAATTCTTTACCAAGTGGGAGCTGCAATGGTGTGTGAAGTGTTTCAGGCATTACTTCTCCTGATGTGTGTTTGAAACATAGTCGCCCGTCACGGTCTTGGTCACACAGAAGCAGCTGCATTGGTTGCCTTGGCAGCCATCAACCAGACGACTGCTTCACAAACGTAACGTGTAAGACGTGCTACATGCAATTATTTTCTCATGTATTAGAAACATATTTATTTCTCAGTTATTCTGAGAGTATATTTTTGATAGTCTCCTTGCCGCAGATATCTATAGCTTCGATACTGATTGGGCTGTATATTCCAAAATGATACTGACAGTGTGAGATAGTGACCTTGTCGCAGGTGACTAATAGCTTCGATACTGATTGGGCTATATATTCCTAAATGATACTGACAGTATGAGATAGTGACCTTGTCGCAGGTATCTATAACCTCGATACTGATTGGGCTACATATTCCTAAATGATACTGACAGTATGAGATAGTGACTATATTCCTAAATGATACTGACAGTATGAGATATTGACCTTGTCGCAGATATCCATACCCTAGATACTGATTGGGCTACATATTCCTAAATGATACTGACAGTATGAGATAGTGACTATATTCCTAAATGATACTGATAGTATGAGATATTGACCTTGTCGCAGATATCCATATCCTAGATACTGATTGGGCTACATATTCCTAAATGATACTGACAGTATGGGATAGTGACTATATTCCTAAATGATACTGACAGTATGAGATAGTGACCTTGTCGCAGGTGTCTTATAGCCTCGATACTTATAATGACTACGAATGTCACTAAAACACAGTGACTGTGGGTTAACTGAGAGGATTGAAGAATATGTTACACCACGTAAATATATACTGAGTGACTATACTGACGCTGCTTTCCAGTGTATTCCAGTTATATCACCGCATATCAACTGAATGAGGGAGTAAATCCTAACTGATACAGGTCTCACACGTGTTCTCGTTCGCTGTCAAATTGCGTTTGGTGCCCTTCCCGAAACAATGATCATAGGTTGCGAGCGTGCCAAACAAGGGACGCAACTCTGCACAGCTGCACGTCTCGGCCATCCGTGCCCCGTACAAATACTTAATCAATTTAATTATTTAATGTTTCGTTAAATCCTAGTGAAATAGCGAGCGTGACTAGGGAAATAAGTAGCTGAATGCATAGACTTGCACAAGTCGCTAAGGTAATAATTAATACTTTAAATGATAATTTTATTTCAAAATATAAATAAAAAACAAACACATCGTCCCTCTAACAGATTGGCGCCCTAAGACTGTCCTCTCATCTAGACTTGCCTCTTTAAAGGATAAGACCCGTGAAGGTCCGGGTTAGAATATTGGCCTTCAGCAACCCATGCTTGTCGTAAGAGGCGACTAACGGGATCGGGTGGTCAGACTCGCTGACTTGGTTGACACATGCCATCGGTTCCCAATTGCGCTGTTGATGCTCATGCTGTTGATCACTGGATTGTCTGGTCCAAACTCGATTATTTACAGACCGCCGGAATATTGCTGAGTGCGGCGTAAAACTCAACTCACTCACATACTTTAAAGGATAAAATGACTATACATCCATGGACTTAGCATTCAGTGCAAAGATTGAAGGTGTCACGGTAGATTATATTATAGAATGTCTTTATCTTAATTAACCTTTATTAATCTTAATACATTACAGCATGTGCCATGGAATCTGGCCAAACCAAAATTGTAGCGATACCTCACTGTTACAATAAAATGTCTGTACAAGGTTTTATTTAAATCATTTAGAATAATTCAGATGTATGTTATCTATATCTAGGATGCTTGTTACCGAGGGCCGGGTTTGGGTTGAAATCACTTCACTTTCACAAGGACTGACTAAGTAACAGCGCCCATAAAATGGAGTGAATTTCACGAAATATGTGAATGTTTTACTGCGAAAGTGTAATCCCAAATCTAACACACGTCATTTCAGGAAATATCGCTTAATTCAGATTTACCCTGGTGATCACATGACATGACAGATTAGGAACCGGATGGCGGAGGTCAAGGATTAGTCAGTGTCCGCTTTGCATGGCGGAGTGAATGTACAGGGTATTCAGCTGTGACGGCATTATGGAAAATGATCATATAAATGAATTGTTTTGGAAGCATATGTTTAGAATATACGTAATGTTGTATCACAACCGAATGCCACAGTAATACCTCTGTAATGAACTGATTGTGTGTGTCAATACGTATCGGTATTGTCATACGATGGAATTGAGCGTCTCTACCTGACTGCCTATATTACGCATTCGGTATTAAACTTTCCATTGTATGAGAACTATTAAAAACAACGTAATATGACTTTATTTTCGTTGTTCATAGAATAATATCCTATTTCGGCATTCCGGTAAAAGCTATACAGGATCTCCACCTTCAACCGGACTCACCCTCGGCCTCGGCTAAAGGCATTTGCGTAATACAGGTTTTGTACAGGGACATGAATCTATTCAGAGATGGTTAATCATAACGTGCATACACGTGACGCAGGCAATACGGACTACGGAAACACTTAACTCCACGCATGAAATCAACGCAACAGTCCAAATATTTTGTAGTTAATTCAATTTATTCCAGCCATGACACCTTGAGGGCACGTGTTCAACTGAGTGGGGCAACAGTGAAAGTGACTGTGTGTATATACACGACCCCGGTTGCTCGTAGGTTTGTGTTAGTGTGGGGTCGCCGATAGTGTGTGGCGGGTAGAAATAAGAAACCTGTAGATTTAATCTACAAAATACATTGTCAATAGTTATCACACACCGTTTATAGATAAAATGAATTAGAACTTTATCTATTAACTTAAGCCAATATAAATCCAATGCTTCTAAGAAACACGGTTGTGACACGCCTTTGTTGTATGTGTTGGGACAGAGATCCGGGATGTGTGAGTCTTTGACCCGGACATTTACCTGGAACACCTCGGACTGGACCCGTAACAGGATGTGATCTTATAAAACAGTTTGTAAAGATAGATCAGCGTTGGAATACTAAGTAATCGTTTTTCTCAGTCGCCAACGCGAACATGATTGACTCAGGCCAGGGAGCGCTAAAGGCACGTTTGTAAACTGTTCGGCAGCAGTTGAGTCAGGGACAGGCTGACACGTGATTCTTTTCATATCTACTTCCTTGTTAAGAATTCTTGGAAATAAGTCCGACATTTATACATGAATAACATTTTCTTTAGATTTTTTGTGTCTATATTTTAGATTATTTTTATATTTTTTACCCTGATCCATTTTGAGGATATTCTAACAGTTAAATCAGAGGCTTCAAATACATGATATACCCCATAACAGTAAAGGGAGATTGATCAACATTCTACCATGAAGGCATCCAACGTGACGAAGTTATAGCGACGTGAGGAGTGGTGTCAGGTGAAATGAATTTAATGTATACCATTTTTTCTACTTTTTAACAAAAAAAAAAAATTCTTCGCTGATTGTCGACTTGAAACCAAACACGTCGCTGTATTTACTAAAGAGGTGTTATTCTTAACGAGATATTTGCATTAGCGCGGAAATCACTATCGATAACTATAATAATCTTTACTTGGCATGTCGGTATGTGTTTTGTCGTAGTGGGTTGGAAACAAAGAATCAGGGATCGTCAAATGAGTTGTTGAAACATGTATACTACACTATGTTAATCGGATAGATGATTTGCATTAAGAATGCGAATAGTCTTTACCGCTTTACCGTGGAAAAAAGTCATATGACTATAACCTTCTAGCGCCTAACAGGCAGCTTGGGTTATCCGGGGTAATAATGTGCTGTGCCTTGATTGTTGGCATGAGCATACCTAGTGTGGAGTTTGGCGCATTATTATTATTATTATTATTATTATAGACAATCTCCGTATCAGGGACGTTTATTTAGGAGTATATATTAAAGCTACAGTTCCACGAAAAGAAATTATCCATACGGTGATCGAAAAACGAAAGATGAATGATTCTAAAATGCCCTTTCTAAAGTAACATGACCTACGGTATAAATTTAGACACACATGTCTTAAATGTGGTCTGTATGTTTAACGCAACCTTCTGTAATATTCCAGCTATATGACGGGGGGTCGTAAATAATCGAGTCTGGGCCAGGGAATCCAGTGATTGACATCATGAGCATCGGTCTACGCAGTTGTGGCACAACACTATGCATAGAACAAGCCAGCAAGCTTGACCATGTGATCCGATAGTCGCTGCTTAAGACAGGGTGTGTGTACATGGTTAGTAATATTCAGATTGTTAATCGGTCAAATGCTGGCTGTCATTTCACTGAAAACAACACATTAAAAAAAACATTTTCGCCAATTAGCGTTATAGTAACAGGACACGGCTGTAAATTTAAAAAAGGACAGGTTAGGCCTTGGAAATATTTAGCTTAAAATGTTCGGAAACTTTCTATTTTTGTTATATTTTGTTTTCGACATTTTCTTGTGACTGACGCACGGTTGTTATTTTAGCTAGGTTCATTGTCCCAACAACTGTTGAAACGACCTTACATATATACATGAATAATCAACACTTCAGATAACATTTACTAAACCTTTGGCTTATTTCTTCATTGCATATAATCTGTTGACTACGAAGGGCATGTATAATAAATTCATAATTCAAATTAAATCAAATGTTTTGATTTCATAATTTCATAATTCATGTAAACATACCTGCACTCGACAACACGGCAAGATAGGAGATATAAATGATTTCCGACAATGTTTCCTACGATGACACCTACTATTTGTCGACTCACCTGTCTGAGTGGCCTCGTATACCCGCATTGTGAGGGTGGGCTTGGTGGCCAGGTAGGGGCCGGCATCCAGGGAGCTGCATGCTGCAATCAAACCACACATTACATTATCGGAATGTTCAGTACAACGGGAGGCCAGTTAAACATTTACCTGTGTAAAGTAATAAAACAATAATAATATATTATTAACAATATTAAACAAATAACGTTTGAATTGCAATTTTAATCAGGTAATTGTTGTTAACACAATTCTCTTTACGACACAGCTAAATTCAAATAAAACAGTTGGAAAGAGAAACACTGGGCTTCTCACACGTACTGGTATGTACAGAGTTAACGTGCTTAAAACATAAGAAGTGCCCTTACAACAAAAGAAGTGCCCTTAAAACTTAAGAAGTGACCTACATGTATAAGAAAATATTTATTATTTTAATGAAGTGTCAGAGTTTGGACAAGCACTGTCTGTTTCACCTTTCACATGGAATTCAAACGAAAATTTAACGCATGTATGAACTCTTAAACAGTATTGTATTCCCCGAAAGACATATAATATACAATGAAGAATAATAAATACAAAAGGAAAAGTGATCAGCAAACAGGCTGCATCAGCTTATATAAATGCTTCTCCTAAACATCAACATAGAACGAATGAGTTTATAAATACATATATTGAAGTAAGTATGAACTGTTTACTTACGGCCCTGGGCTAAGATGGAGTGTAGACCGCAGGAGAGGCCGACAACGAAGAGGGTAAGCATGGGGCGACACATGGTGCCTGCAGGAAGAAACAACACTCACATACAGTCTTTAGCAGCCTCAAACCTGACCTGTTATGTTGATACGACTTTGTTTGACATACATCATTGAGAAGCATGGTATACATGCATGGTATGGTCTGGCATTAATCGCTCTGCTATAGCACTGAA
>VKKT01001807.1:195586-206093 GCA_008038995.1 Haliotis laevigata | reverse complement strand
CTCAACCAACCAACGTTCGGGAATCTGTGTAAACTTGAAAGCACGAAATTATATACGATTACACTCAATGCAGGACTAGCAGATTTAGCTATTTCATAAGCAATAAAACATAGGATGATTGACAGCCCTCCGCCCGACAGCAGTACTCAACCCATACACTGAGGTGATACCTCCGGTCAACTAGGGTCACCATGGAGTCGGAACTGACCTTTAGAACACTGACCAAGCTACTCTCATTACCTGGCCTGAACTTACTTTTAGTGTCCAATGTGACATTAAAAATCATTTTTTTATCTGAGTATTTATAAAAATGGTGATTTATCACATCATGCTGGGAAGCCATTGTGTATGTGTTTTGGCGTCAAAGTGTCCTGTATAAAAGGATGGCAGTATCTATTGCAAATCAGTATCGCTCTGAAGTCTTCGGCTGTTCAGATCATCTCCTCAACTGCTCAGATCATCTCACCGAATACAATGGTTGCTTTTGTTGCTGCTTGCTTTATCTTTGCCTTCGCTGAAACTGCCTATGCTGCAAGTAAGTCTTTGTAACTGTAACTATACATTGGTATATAAGTAACTTTTCTGCGCGTTATTCTTCTAAAACACCCTTTAGTTTGAAAATATGATAATTACACATGGCCAAATGAATTCACGTTCACAACAATTAGATCCTATATTTTAGTATGAAGTATATATTTGGGAGTGCGATTGGGTAGCCTTTTGGGTAAGGCGTTTGCTCGTGAGGCCCGATACCCGGGTTCGATTCCCCACGTGGGTACAAATGTGAGGGCAATATCTAGTCAAATGAGAGTTATTAGATACTGGATTAAACTTATAAGAATGCCTGATTATCGCTACCCCCACCAAAGCTATCAACTATTGTTATCACTAGATACTTGTGGAAAACATTCATGGGCTTCAGATGTGAGAAATATGTTATTTTCAAGCGGGTTTTCTTATGTTTGGTTTAAGCAAGATGTTGGTGATATAAAAATATTTTTGTCAATATTTTAACAACGGATAAAAGATATTTATGTTCAGAGTTGGTACGCATCAGTAAATTCATCCAGTTTTCTTAGTCATTATTCACAATGTAAATCGATGTTCGGACCTGAAAAATACATCAGTGTTCTTAATGATAAGTCCCTTTTAAGAATTTTGAAAATTGAACGTTGAATTTTTAATGCATGTAAATTTAGAATCTCTCTACATGCATTAAAAATTCAACGTTTTAGAAAAGATAATAATACATTCGAAGATTTATCATGCTCTTATTTTTCTTTTGGTAAAACTGAAGATGAACACCATTTATTTAGTGTGTGATCCCTTCTCTGCCGGCCGAAAGAAGTATTTAAAATGCTCTACCCCGAAAACGATATATAATGTACTTAATTCTAATAATGCTGATATTAGCAAATCTGTTGCCATTTTCATAAAACATTTGATGTCCATCCGTAAATCGCATGTAAAACTATAATTTCATGTCACGTGACCAATAGTTGAAATTGTGCATCTTCAGTTGTACTTTGGGCCACTGGGCCTTAACTACTGAATAAAACCTGTCTGTCTGTCTGCAATATCTAGTGTCCACCGAAGTGATATTGCTGGAATATTGAGGCGTCAAACATTACTCACTCACTATATTCGGGGGATACCTCTCACATTTGAAATTGGATACATTTATCAATCGGTTCATGTAGTTCATTGAGTGGAGGGTGGTCTAATTGTCTTGAGGGTTGTAATACACAGTTGGCAATTACGTCCCTTTGACGATCCAGTTTCCGTTGATACTCAATTCGAATCTGTCATGTAACACACCATTTCCCCTGAAGCTTATTTTACAGTTTCTCTCACTTCATGATTATAAGATTACAAGATAATATGATCTGCGATGTGGTACAGTATACATGTATTGAAAACAGAGCTTCTATATGATTATCAGAGCATTTTATATCCTTGATGTCTCAGCATTAATTGTACTGTTGCATCTACCTAAAAACAGAGATTAACTTGCTTAAAACAGAGATAAGTATCTTCGTGTCTTCAACATTCAAAAATGAGTATTCTCTCGCCTACCAAATTATAGTTAAGGTCCTTCTGATACATCTGCGTTTCAATATTAGGATTGACAAGTAGGCATATATTTATCCCACGATATCAGTAATGATCAGAGTGTATACGTGTGTATTACAACTCAGTGTACAGTGTCATTAGAACTGACGATTATACACACAACTTCATATTAGGAAGAATCAGATTATTGCAAACGCGTCTTCAATATTAGAAAGGATATGTACACACGCGTCAACAATAATAGAAATTTCTTGTGAAAACATGTCAATAATATGAGAAAAATATCAATACACACATGTTTTCAATATTAGAATGGTGTAGAGAACACATGTCTTCAATATAAGAAAATATCAATCTAAACATGTCTTCCATTTCAGGTCAAGTCCGTAGTCGACCTCACTATTGCTCTAGTATACACGTTTCACTATCCTAAACATTTTCAGTATCAGAAAGTTTCAATAAAAACACATATTAAATATTCGAATCTAATGGCTAGTATACACACTTCTTTGAGACTTTTTTAGAAGTTGGAGAACAAAAGAAGGATAGGATATATGGATGAACAACTTCTTCATTTACAATAGCAGCGACTTTTGGATGTAGATTCTCACACCGTCATCACATGCTAATGATGTTGGTACCTACACCCAAACTTCTCTCATACTGAACCCCAGAAGGTTTTCATCCATATGGAGTATCATTCCGTACCATACACACGTATTCAGTATCAGGAAAGGTCAGAACGAATGTTTTTTTAACTAGAAATGACCAGAATAAACTCGTGTCCGGTATAAGAAAGGAACAGTGGTGTCTTCAAGAAGGTCTCTATAGTATCATACTTAACAAGGTCCCACTTCATCATGTTATACTTCCAGCACCCACCAACTGCACTCTCTCTGGATGTGGTTTCGGAGGCAAGTGCATCAACAATGCTGCTGGTACCGCCTCCACCTGCGTCTGCTATGAAGGATTTGAAATCAGTTTACAGACTTTTGAATGCATAGGTCAGTATCTCGAAGATTTGATTGGTAAATAGTGTTTCACCATTGAACAAACACCAGCTCTTTCACATTTCACGTTTTTCTTTCGATCAGATGCATATACTCTAGATAAATATAGAACCGTGCGTATTACCATTATTGAAATTATTGCATTTTGTACAAAAAAGGAAAGAAAAATCATTAGCACGAAGTAATGAGTATCATGAACACATTCCAAATGTTGAATTGTTTTATGTACAGATACATTCCNCTCTTTGTTCTGTTTCCTTCCTAAATGCTTGATAAGTTATTGTGCCAAGTTAGCTTAAAACAAGGCATACTCGAAACAAATACCCACGTGACGTGTTTTCTCTAACAGATATCAATGAGTGTAACCAAACCAGTGCTGCACTGTGTCCCAACGGCTACTGCTACAACATGTACGGCGACTACAAATGTAACTGTTTCCCAGGATTCGTCCCTCACTTCCCTGACGGAAAGACATGTGTCTTCAGTAAGTCTATACGAATGTATATGTAAATCTCAAGGAGAATTCTAGACTGTTGGTGTGAGTTTAGAATATGGCCTACAGTGAAGGTCGGGATCCGAATTGGTCCTAAATGACCCATGATTGTCGTATGAGGCGACTAACGGGATCGGGTGGTCAGGTTCGCTTGGCTTGGTTGACACATGTCATCGTATTCCAACGATCACGAGATCGATGCTCGTATTGCTGATTACTGGATTGTCTGGTCCAGACTCGATTATTTACAAGCCGCGGCCATATAGCTGGAATATTGCTGAGTGCGAAACAAAACAAGTATGACTTGATCACATGATGCATAATGATTGATACCTGCGACGATACGGGTTTGCATGTCTTAAGAGGTTTCAAGCAAGATGGACCAGGTTGATGATTATCATCGTATCCCAGTCGAGATGAGTATTGACAGAACACACACTTGTGTTGTGGTTAGCTCCAACAATAATAAGATAATGTGGACGAACATGAATAGATGACACATTTTATGGATATCACTCATGAATGATTCACCCGATGAAGGAGTGTGAAGTAGGTCTGAAACGTCGTATGAAGAGTAAAAGGAACCTGTTATCCATAAAACGTGTAATTTATTCAATGCTGAGGTGTCTTCAAATTGAAACGTGTCTATACATTTACACTTTTTTGAGCGAGTGAGTGAGTGAGTATTGTTCTACGCCGCTTTTGGTAATATTCCAACAACATCTCGGCAGGGGACACCAGAAATGGGCTTCACACATTATACCCATATGAGGACTCGGGCCTTTGACGTGAAGAGCGAACGCTTGAACCACTGGGCTACCCCACCACCTCGATCATATATGAAACATCAGTACAAAACTATGCCCATTCGTGACTATAGTCAGAAAACGATTTTATTTGTTGTAAAGGACAACATGGCTCTGATTTTCATTTGCGTTGACCACAGAAACATAATTGATGACAAAAAAGGGTAAGCCTGTCCTGGCCAACCGGTTGCCTCGCCATTCACATACTCAGTCTGAAACCATTTTATGATTCAGGTCAAACCAACACCAACACCACCACCGGCAACAATGGCATCTTCGACTTGCTCAACAGCATCCCGACCTGGCTGTGGCCTTATATCTTGGGAGAGCTGTAAGGTGAAGATCCCTGGCTGTGGCCGTATATCTTGGGAGAGCTGTAGGGTGAACATCCCAACACTGTCGACATGATTAATGCAGTGTACTGGTCACGCTGACAGACGGAAGCGAGTGTAACAATCGTAGGAAATGTAACACAGTTTGAGTAAAGATTTATAATCATGCTTTGTTTCACTGTCCTGATATGTGGCCATCATTTGTCACAATGTGTTGAGTGAGTGAGTGAGTATTACGTCTTAATTTCGTGAAGGGTTTAGCCAATACGCTTCCCCACCACCACAACTAACTGCTGAAAATCAAATGCTATCTGTTATCAGGACTGAAGCTATGTTGAGGCATCGTGTTTTCATTTAGCCTTACTCAAGACAGATTGGAAATTTCTGACTGTCAAGGAAACCCGAAAATACGGTATTGTCCCGTGGGGTATCTTGTGACGGTGCTTCATGATCATCTGAACTTTTACAAACTGAATGCTTTCACTTCTACCATACATCAATTACAGGGATACAACATATCAAAAGGAAATAGATAATTACAGAGATTTTTAAAATAACAACAACATAGCTATTACATTATGGGAAAATATATTAAACATAACAAAGCTTTTTAACATAATCATAATATTTCTTCCCCACAAAACCGACCGAAATAGGGTCACCGTTACGTCAAAAACAATTAGAAATATTGAAGTAGGAAAATTGCATTTTATGCCAACTTACCCAAGTTAACTATCTAACAAACACAACCCCTTTAAAACGTAAAATAGACCTGTATGTATATTGATATGTCCTAGACCTGACAATGTATTATACTACTTCCTCTTTCTATCTGCAGTGCAGCAACGGCTGTCATTTCTTAATAACTACGTATAAAATATTCTTATACAGCTTCTGTTACTGCTACTTATAACAATGGCTATTTGTAAAGCACCTGTTTCCACGCACTAGTGCATGCTCAAAGCGCAAACACAGTACTAGGGCTCATATTTATATTTATGTGCATACAAGCATCATGTATTTACTCTGAGTGACATCAGGGATATTATAAATCTTCGGATCCCTCGAACTCCATGTACACCGTCCATATCCCCATTAACCTGTTGATATCCTTCATCTTCGCTTTACCCATTTGTCTCTCTTTATGTCTGTTCAACTCCACCTATATCGTTTCATATCCGCTGACATCCACTGATATTCTTTGTCCCCGTTTATCTCTGTTTGTGAAAGTTCATAGTACTATCTGTTGTTATCCGCAGCTGTTAACCGTTTATCCCCAGTATATATATATATATACCGTTTATTCGTCTGGATATCCTTTATATCCTTTGAGTTTATTCAACATGTTTACCCGTTGATCTCCCATTATATCCGATAAAACTTAATATAGGTCCAATACATTTATCTCCGTTTATCTACGTTCGTTTCCTTTCAGTGTATCAGGGAAAGAACTGAATAGTAAAAATTCGAAGATTCTTTCAAAAGCAGTACTAAATCATTATTTACACACTGATAAACTGGGACAACGGGAGTCAAGCCGAGAGTTCTACAGGACAGCAGGAGTGACGCCCCTTGATTGATCTATAAAACCGAGTCTCTCAAATGAGTCCGCCTCGCCCGCGCGAACAGCTCATGTAGGCGCTCAGCTTGTAGCAGTACCTTTGTACAAAGGGACCTTACTCTAATCGGACTGTACCTTAGCTGCGTATGTTTCCCAGTATCATTAAAACAAATACTTAAAGGAGTGGTTTCTGCATGGTGACATGTGTGTATCCATTGAATTTATGCAAATCAATACAATTCATATTTTTATTAATCTATGAGTTGATGTCGTCATGACATTCTAGAATACAGAATGTTGCCATGGTTACTGATGATTAATGATAAAAAGCAGTAGGTTAGCCTAGTGGGTAAAGCGTTCGCTCGTCACGCCGAAGACCCGGGTTTGATTCCCCACATTTGTGTGAAGGCCATTTCTGGTGTCCCCCACCGTAATATTGCCAGGAATATGGCTATAAGCGGCGTAAAACCATACTCACTCTCTAACGTTATTGATGTTAGCTGTTATAGAACAATGATGAGAGAAACTTACTGAATTCTGAACAACGGGTCACTAGGTATCTAATGCCCATCTTCCAGGCATGTGAAACAGAACCATTACATGTACGGTTCCGATGTGATCACATGAGTGAACACCACTATATCGAATTGGAATTTTACACATCATACATACATCACAACAGGGAGAATAGAAGACTCTCGATTATCTCTGATCACAACATCCACTGCCCGAGCAGAGCTGTATATGGTTACATCTTCTCGGCGACACAGCTTCATTTCGTTATCTTTAACATTGATGTCAGTACAGTTACATAACCTACTTTACAATACCTTCCTTAACTCGCATGAGAAGAATGGTTTCAGGTTCTTGTTTCCTGTGCGATTGGCATCCGAGGTAAAACACTTCCGTTCAGGCATGGGGAAATTTATATTCAGAATTTCAATTCTTTGGAAAATCTATTGTGTATGGGTGTCACGATAACGATATGTGATACAGATCGTTATTCCTGGAAAGAAAACCTAAATATCAAAGTACACCTATGTTAATTTTCTTAGGAATTCTCTTATAACAGGGCATGCACGTATTATGGGTGAGACAGCTGGGTTTCGTTAATTGTTACAAGAGTTCTGTATGTAAACGTTAGAGGAAAGGTAGAGTTCTGAACACATTAACAACGGCAGATACCAATTTGTACTGATAAAAGTGTTTGATTAAATTTCTCCAGATTGCCTGATATGACATGGATTGCAACTGAAGCATAATGATTATTTTTACGGTTTGCAGTTTGCAGTTTGCATCAGTATATTCAGTAATTGTGGATTTTGAAGGCTAGCTCTCATCCGGGCCCTGTGCAGTGCATGAAACATGTCTTCGTGTGCCTTCCAACAAACTGACATGTTAACCTGAATGTCACAGAGTAATTCACATCCTTGGATGCCTGTTTTAAATACTGTACCATACTTTCACGCATGAAATTAGATTAAGATCATATATAATCATTACAAACTTAAGGAGTTTTTGTTTTGTACCATTAATATGGAGTCTGGTGCATCAACTCACTTAGCTCAGGTACCACCTTTGTATACGACCAACTCACACATCAACTCAACACCTAAAGTAAATCGACGACAAGTGCCGTGTGTTGTTGCGAACTGTATTTACTTTATCTCGACTGTATTGCATACTCTGAAGAATGAGTGAATGGATGAGTTTAGCTTTTAGCAATATTCCAGTAATATCCCGGAGGAGGACGCCAAAAATGGGGTTGACAAATTGTACCCATGTAGGGAATCGAACCCTGGTCATCGATGTAACGAGGGAACGCTACCCTACCTCCCCTACTCTGAAGAAGGCATTGGATGACAAAATTGTTTATGGAGAAGTTCCCTATGAATTAGATATGCTGTTCAGTTTGTATGCTACAGTTTGTATAGGTCCATGTGATTCGATAAGAGTGGATGGTCAAAATAGCTGTAAATGCAAATACATGGATATGTATTGCACCTTGGATCTGTTCGCTTTCTGACCAGCACAATAGGAAATAAAGGTCCCGTGTTTCTTCCGATGCTTGGTATCAATGAAACCCTTTTAAGATTTATGATGGTGGAACATGGTCGGTTAGTTTGTAATATTCACAATTTCCGATCGCATTTAACGCGTTAAAAAAATAGTAAAAATTCGTCCGTTTTTTCCTATTCGCAGTACTTTGACCTTTTTTTGTTTTAAGAAACATTTACGAGTATCCCACCATATACGATAGATTCGGCTGTGGTAATGAGGTAACTCATTGTAGCCCTGTCCAGTCATGTGTTACCATGTTCACATGTAAATTACCCCCTTGTGTTATGGCTTCATGAACACAACTATGCTTGCAAAATTCATGACTCATGTGTTGTGCAATAACATTCGCCTACCACAGCATCAAGTGATGTGTGCAACCCTCTCGATGATGTGGTCATAGATAGATTATAGGCAGGGGGTTAGACTGTAGGATTTGGATTTCAATATTGTACTTGTGCTTGTCTTCGGACTGAGTATGGAAAGTAAGTATAAGCATTTCTTAAAGAAGTATTAAAAAGAATATATATACTCATGCCAATAATGGTTGTCACCCCCTTAAATGTTGTTAATTGGAGAGGGTGTGTGGGGTGGGGGTGTGAGGTGTGTGTGGGGTTGGGGTGGTGAGGGGCGGGGTGACAACCATTATTGGCATGAGTATATGTTGAAAGTGAGGAAAACATAATTCGGAGGACGGTTATATTTCTTACATAATTTGTTATGTGTTTTCTTATCTCACCTGAAATTCAGCCAATTGGGAATTATTTTCATCAGTGATGTTTGGTGACTGAATCCTATAGTTGCCATTTGCATTGACATGTGACGCGATGAAATCAATCGTAATATATTGATGATTCTCTGGCGTCCCATTTTTTAATTATTTTTTATTTATATTATTTTTTCATTTTTTTATCATTTTTTTTTATCAATAATCCAATTTGCTGGTTTTATTCCAGGTATATTTTTATCTGTAATGCAATGCTAGTTCTGAGGTGACGCCATAGTAGGTGTTTTCTGCGTATGGGTTCACAAGAATTAAGGTAACGATGCAAAAACACCATTTGTCGACAACACTATGTGCATTTACATGCATCTTACCACAAACGAAGACTGTACATAGTTAAAAGTAATATTTATTCATTGAATGCATATCAGATTATCATTCTACCAAAACGGCAACATAATGTTCACCTGCTTTGTCTGTATATTGTGACGTGGACGTATCCACAGACAATCCGGAAAATCCGTCTATTGGTATTTATAGGCGGGGAATTCCCATGCTATATTTAGTACATTATATAACTGTTGTATGCTCACCTGTCAGTGTCTGGGGTGAACGCCGGAGACCCCTCTGTGTGTGCACCAATTCTGTTCAATGTTTACTGCGCTAAAACAAGTATTGTAAAGAGCACAGTTCGGTTTATAATTGAGCCAATATGAAAACCATTCTGCTCGTCACAGAGAATATCATTTCTTTCCGCCCACGCAGAGAGACGTTCGTTGAGTATGTTGCAGTATGGGTTGTTGCAGTATGGTATGTTGCAGTATGGTTTGTTGCAGTATGGTATCTTGCAGTATGGTTTCTTCCAGTATGGTATGTTGCAGTATGGCTTGTTGCAGTATGGTATGTTGCAGTATGGTATCTTGCAGTATGGTTTGTTGCAGTATGGTATGTTGCAGTATGGTGTGCTGCAGAATGGTTTGTTGCAGTATGGTATGTTGCAGTATGAGTTGTTGCAGGATGGTATGTTGCAGTATGGTTTGTTGCAGTATATGGTATGTTGCAGTATGGTGTTTGTTGCAGTATGGTATGTTGCAGTATGGTATATTGGTGTATGGTATGTTGCAGTGTTGCAGTATGGTATGTTGCAGTATGGTATGTTGCAGTATGGCTTGTTGCAGTATGGTATGTTGCAGTATGGTATCTTGCAGTATGGTTTGTTGCAGTATGGTATGTTGCAGTATGGTGTGCTGCAGAATGGTTTGTTGCAGTATGGTATGTTGCAGTATGAGTTGTTGCAGGATGGTATGTTGCAGTATGGTTTGTTGCAGTATGGTATGTTGCATTATGGTATATTGGTGTATGGTATGTTGCAGTGTTGCAGTATGGTGTGTTGCAGTATGGTATGTTGCAGTATGGCTTGTTGCAGTATGGTATGTTGCAGTATGGTATC
>VKKT01001806.1:73111-83456 GCA_008038995.1 Haliotis laevigata | reverse complement strand
CTCCATTTTTTGCCTAAACTGGACATCGTACTGAGACCAGCAGTCACCGCCAAATCGTGAGGCGGCACCGCGGATCGTCTCCATGTACGAGAGCATTTGTTGGATCTTATTTACATCCGCCTGACGCTCTATTACCACGCTGATATAGGTCAGGAAAGCAGATGTCCAAGCCCCAATGTTTAACTGACAGACAGACTGCTGCTTGGGTTTAAAAACTACCTGTCCTGAAATGTCAAGCTCCATTGTGAAGTCCGAACTCTCCTGTGCTGCCTGGTTCTCTGATGGAAATAGGGACCTCATGTCTATAAATTCCCCACAATGGATTTTTTCCCTCACTGCTTGCTTTACATGGAAACTTATAGTCTCCGCCCTGAAGTTCAGGTGTTGATTTGACAGTGTCTCTGCATTAATCAGTGACTCCGGATTAGGGAAGGTTTGCCCCTGTATGCAGAAGTTTGGCATAGCAGTAGGGACCTGCGGTGGCTGTAACTCAATATCAGGCCTATCACAGCTTGGAATCAACATCTCCGGCGAAATATTAATGTGCCCAAAGTGAGACCTACCTTGATTGGTGGATGACGGGGCCATCGGGGTGATGAAGCTTGGCTCCAGCGGAGGTGTCACATTTATGGTTGTCGGGGGAACCTCACGTGGTGTGGACACAGTGGGTGGTGCGAGTTGGTTGGCCTGAGGGGCAGCGCTCCCAGGGACAACACCAGAAGCGCGTGCACCCTTTGCCTGGCGTCTGGCAGCCTTAGAGCGTCCCCTGACCACAGCGTGGTTGATGGCTGCCTTACGCTTTGGTGGCATGATGAGTTACTCGGAAAGAAAGTTGTACAATTATTTAAAACAATCAAGAATGCAGATGAAAAGGACGGAAAGCGATAGCGGATGCGAATTAAGTGTTAGGTTAATACAGTATCATACATACGCTGATACGGCCCTAATATCTTGAGCCCTGCTGGATACTCATCATAAGCTAAGTGTATGAAGCCATGCAAAGAAATTGTAAATGCTGCCCATCCCCCATTTTAGCGGAATATGCCGCCTTAGTACCTGAAGGTTGAGAGAGATATTTAACGAGCTACCCTGGAGACCATGTTAGGTGCAATGCCGAAACGAAGGTGATTAGAAATGACACAATTCGAGGTTAAACGTTACATACCCGAGTGTATTTCACTTGCCAGAGAAGTGTTAGAGCTGTGCAAATGTAAATGCTGCCTATAAACCCATTCAGCAAATAATGCTAAATGTCATTATAGATGTGTTCAATGGGTGATAAATCAGGGGATCTTGTAAGCCAGGGTAACACATTCATTATTCTTCTTAGGATACTACTGCACAACTCCAGTGACATGTGATCTGGCATTATTGTGTTGAAATGTCACTCCGGGCTAGTTCTGTTTGAAAAACAGTAAAGTGGCCTTTTGCAAAATCTTATCTCTGTACCTAACAGCATTCAAGTTCCCTCAGTCACAATCATTGACTTTGCTGCAGCTGTTGTTAAAACCCAGATCATAATGCACAGACATCCAAAACGATCTCCTACCAGAAAACATGGCCTGTTGTAGCATTCACCTGTGTGCCTGAACACACATGCTGCCATGAGCTCTGTGAAGAAGGAGAATATGACTGATCGTTAAACAGAACTCTTCTCCATTCACATGCTCCCCACCACAAGTGTTGTCTGATCCGCAAGAGACATGGACGTTGATGTTCTAACGTCAGAACTAGCTGTCCGGCTGGGCATCTTGTATGGATGCTGTTTATG
Source organism: Haliotis laevigata (assembly GCA_008038995.1). Classification (NCBI taxonomy): domain Eukaryota; kingdom Metazoa; phylum Mollusca; class Gastropoda; order Lepetellida; family Haliotidae; genus Haliotis; species Haliotis laevigata. The sequence continues at coordinate 81,685 of VKKT01001806.1, read as the reverse complement.
GGAGGACGTCAAACTGCTTTCACTTCTGGGGCCAGATATGGTACAGTCTGTAACTGTTACTGACTAGAACCTGTGTCAGATGTATGTGGTTTGAATCCATTGCTCTTGATGTGGGGTCTTTGAATACAGACATGGTCTGTAGCTTGTTGGTTGTGATAAAAACATTGCCTTATGTGCCCAATGGTGTCTGTATGACAAGCAATGTCACATGTTCTTCTGACTTTTGCACTTCTCAAGAATGGATTGTGTGGAAATGATAATACATTGACTGGCTTTAGAAGTAAACATTGCTGGCCGTATTTATTCCCCACCCCCCACCCACCCCCATTCAATGTTTTGGTATTGCGTAAGGAGGCAATTAGGCACAATTGATCAGGCACATATTGATATTGTCACAGGCCGCTAACACTATGCCGTTCGACGCTCCGGGAATTTAGGAAAACAAAATACGTTATACAGTACATTCTTTATTGGGTAAGAGTTCCACCCATAACCCCTGCTTGAATGTTCATTGTCTGGTGGATGGCAGGATGTATCCTGTGGCATTTTCACTGCTCCCAAACAAGACCATGCAGACTTATATTAGGTTCTTTAGATTGTTGAAGGACACTGTTAGTGCAGGGACAGGTGTAGAACTCTCTCCAGTTGTGATCCAGACAGACTTTGAATCGGCTGTCATTAGTGCTGTAAGATCTTCCCTGGCAACTCAGTTCGGGGCTGTTTTTCCACTATGCCCAAGCCTTGTGGCGTCAAGTTGCTGACAGGGGTCTTGAGAATACTTGAACGATCCTGCAGTACAGAGTCACGTCTGACAAGCTGCAGCTTTGCCACTACTGCCACTGGATCAAGTCCAAGATGCTTGGGTTGAAGTTATGGAGCAAGGTCCGGATGGTCAACAGTTTCCACATTCATCGACTATGTAACAAGTACCATTTGAACTCAAAACAGCAAGCTCTCACAAATCCTTCCAGAACTGTCTAAAAACTTTCCTGTTTAATCAAGCATATGATATGTAAATTATCTACCCTGTTCAGCACCATTGAGCAGCTCAAAGTTGGAAAATAGGCGCTATACAAATTAATTATTATTATTATTACCTTGGTAGAAGACGACGCAAGATTTCCCTGTAATATCTGGAACCAGCACGAGAACACTGGACCTCGTTCCAACAACCATCAGGAGGGGTTTCACAATGGTCACATCCCAACTTTTACCAAATCATAAAAGAAATCAAGAAGATTGAGACAGCAGATAAACGATCTAGACGACAGACAGGTCTTGGTCTAGGCGAAAGTACTAATATGCTAGCCTGTGAGTAACATAGAGCAGATTCATAGTTTGTCACTTTGTTTCATCCAGATGAAATATATTGTATAATACATATTCCTTGTATATACATGAAACAAAGAGTCACGTGATGGGACATGATCAAGTTAGAATAGAACGTTCGGTATCTCAACTATTCAATATAGTGGCTGATCATTTGTTATCTGTGACCAATCGTATCATGAGATACCTGTCACAGAGGAAGGGGCAGGTGATGGGGCGTGGGCTAAATTTCTGAAGAGCACGTTTGGTCACTCAACAGCTTGGATAGAGATTGATTATTGGCTATATCGTTGACCAGTCGATATGCTGGGTTTTGGTTGTATCAAGTCTGGCTATCATCTAACAGTTTGTGTATTGTAAACATACATAATTGTAACGATGTGTAAAATAGACACTTTGGCGACTTTATTTGTCCTCGGAGATCGAAAACACATTTTAGTGTTTTTCGATAAGCAAAACAAAGCGATTGAAATCCAACCATTGAGTAGAGATAGTATATATTTCCACATATATTTTGCGCACACAACTAGTACATAAATCAAAATGGTTTGCTGTACATTTAAATATAATCTGCACCTTGATACGAATGAATATCCAAATTAAAGTACATGTATTATAGAATTCAAAAAGTGACACGATACTGAATTATTCTAATGTATAAACTTGTAGTTGAACCCTGCCAAATACTTATGAAGATGGGCATGCCTATATTAATATTGAATGCCCACAAGCTTCATAAGATTACAGATGTGCATCTATGAATAAACATTCTATGATTTGGTGAAAGATCAAAGGCGCCGACAGTACTTTATCAGATGATAATGTACACTATTTGCATTACGTCACAATGTATTGGCATCACTGCGCCATTCTAGTCTGCCCCTCGTAATCGAACACTTTTGCATTACGTCACAATGTAACCAACGTCACGATTCATGTCAGTTGTCATCGCCTTGTACAGTCTCCTACAGTAAACTACTCCGTTACATCCCGTTTCTTGGTTTGCAGTTGCTTCACACAGCTAACATCACTGGTAGAATCATTACGTTTATGTTTTCCGACGTTTTAAATGTCTAAGTTCGACTCACAAGTTTTCAGCGACAGGGTAACGTTCGCAATGTTAACATTAGTAGTATACACAATGGGGCTAAGGGACCAGGTACCAATTTGCAAAATTTGATGCAAATCGGTCGAATAGTTTCTGAAATTTTTACTTTTAAGTGAGCATTGGGTCGGTCGGGAAAAGGCAAAATGTCCAACTTTTTGTCGTAATTAAGTCTTAATTAATCTAATGAAGTCATCAAGAGTGTTCCCAATGCCGTTTTGCTATAGCGTAACAATCTGCCAAGATGCATGCAAAATTTCACGAAAATCGGTGAAATAGTTTAGGAAATAATAACTTTTTAGTGAGCATGGGGTCGGTCTGGCGAAAGGCTAACAATCCAACGTATTGTTGTACTTGTTATATATTATCGAGGCAAGAGATGTTTTTAGCCGAATGAAACGCAGGTATCAGAAGTCATCACCTCGCTACCGTCTCGGGGGTTGCTTTGAGTGAGTGCAGTGGACGAGTATATGTGTGTGCGCGTGTGTGTCTCGGCTCGGCTATGATGATGATGCATGACCGGCTGACTAGCGAGGCTACAGATGTCTGAAAGTGAATGAAACACATCTGTCGGCAGTTCCTCCCCGGGTCATCTCGGTATCACCGAACGAGCCCTGTAGGTGAGTCACAGTGTGTGTGTGTGTTTGTTTGTGTCTCAGCTCGGCTATTATTCACCATGTGCAGCTTGCTCTAGAGCTGGCTGGCCACATAGCATACCGCAACCTAATAGCACACACAAATAATCATGAGAATTATCATACAGTGGGCGATCTAAAAGGGACTGTCGTGAGGTACGATCATCAACTCCTCTCTGACGAATGCTCTCGGTGGTCCATCTTTCAAGTAGTACAATTTCAGTCCGCCGTCTTTGATGTCGATAAGGTCTACATTGTACGTTTTCATGGACCATATCGGATCGGTAGCGCGTTTTCTGCTGTCTTCCTCGTATTCTCCCGGCTGGTACAAGTACCTAACGCTGACCCGGTCCGGTAATGTTTTCTCTGTTTTATCACGACGTGCCACTGCCTACAATGATTCGACAGATTTCATTTTGATGGCTTCGACGGGTCTCTTGCCCACGAGTCTTGTGACTTCGCTGTTGATGGCATCCCCCACTTGCGGTAAGCGTACGACCCATTCCGTGTTTCTGTTTTTGGGATCCATTAAATCCTGTGAGTACTGTTATGAGAACAGACGTTCGGCTAAGGTGCAATTGAATCTCTCGACTATGGCTTGGCTTCGGTGAGCTCCCGCCACACCTCATCTCACCTGGACTTTGTGCTTGGCCAGCATTCCCATGAACTCGTGTCCGGGATCAATTTGCATTACGGCAGGCCAGGTCAAGCGACTGCGTTTGTATATACGTTCTTGGGCGTTGGGGTAGCCAAATGGTTAAAGCGTTGGCTCATCACGCCGATGACCCGGTTTCGAATCCCCACATGGGTACAATGTGTGAAGCCCATTTCTGNTGTCCCCCGTCGTGATGCTGCTGGAATATTGCTAAAAGCGGCATAAAAACCAAACTCAGTCAGTCAGTATATACGTTCTAAGGCTCTGGCGACTTCGTTCGAATCTTTCCTTGTCAACGGTTCGGCTTCCTTGTAGAGACTAGCGACGTCGATGACTGTCAGGGCATACTTGTAGGTTTTACGCCTCACCTTGCCGTGAAACAGGAGGTTGGCTTGGTGAACGTGATTAGGCGTTGAAATGTCGAATTTTCTTCTCGGGATGTACCGAGGCGCCGGCAGGTAAACTTGCCAGATGGCTTGCGTGCATTTAAATTATTTTATGTGTGTGTCCGTACGAGACAGTGGTGACTCCATCGATGGTGATCCATCGATTCGTGTCCATGGGAGACAGCGACGTCTTGTGGATTCTCAGTCCGTATATCCTGTGTACGTCGCTTCTCAGCATGTTCATCTGGTGTTTGAACGTTTTATTCTTGAACAGGGCTTCCTTGAATCTGGCGTGTTTTGATGTGTTTTTTCACCACATTTTTTTTCACGCCTTTCGCCTTTCTGATTTCGTCGTCGTCTACTTTCTTGATGGAATACATCTCGGGTCTCAAGCCAACGTACCATGCCAGCGCGTTCATCCTTCATCTTGCTGAGCACTTTTTTGTTGACTTGGCTGTGCATATGGTGATCTTTAGGGTAGTAGCTGGTGTCGTACAGGTGCATGTGTTTCTTCATGTCCTCGTACACGTCCTTGGTGTGAATTTCCATCAGCAGGGAATCTGTGTCCGTTTACAGCACTTCGCACTTGTCGCCGTACTGTTTCTTCAGCTCGTTGTAGTAGAAATAGTACATCAAGCGTTTGGATAAGTCGAGGATGCTCATCCCCATGTAAACGGGCCGGTTGAATCTGATGTGGCTTTTGTTCCTGTGCAGTGCTGCAAAATCGTCATCGAATATCTTGCTTCGGTTGAACGCCGGGCTGGCTATGAGCTTCCTGAGTTTTTCTTCCTCGCTGGATCTGACTAATTTCACGTTAACAAGTTTTCTCAAATTCTCCATCGTCTTGCCGAACACCGAGTTGTTCATGAGCTTGTACAATTTTTTTTCGAAGTCGCTCGTGGCTTGTTTTTGCAGATTTGTGTTCAACAGAATAAATGTAAGGTTCCATCCATGGACTTTGATCGAACTCGAGTGCCTTGTGAATTTTAGTGAGTTTCATTCCCAGCGACAAGTACAGCTGCAGGTTACGATAGTGAATGACGTATTTTGTCTTGTTCATCAAGTTCGGCACGAGTTTTTCAAAGCTAGCCAGCTTGTTGTCTCCCAGCACGTTTCATTGATATTCGGACATCCAGTCTGGTTTCACTATCAATCGTTCGGGAGCTAGCAGATAGCTGTTGTGCGATTCGTGTAGTTCTGCAGGATTGTCCAAGTCCACTTCGAGCATATAGCCTTTGTTCGATTCCGGCGCGATGCTATTCAATCAACTCGGGTGAGGAGACCCATTCGAATCCCCCGGTTGGGAGATACTGACTCATGGCCCAGCCATACTGGTTGTTGGCGTTGAGTATGTGTTTGGTTGCTTTGCCGGGGTCGTGACTGGGAACGTACTTGTTGTTTGGCTTTGGCGTATCGTTTGGAGGTCATGGAAATCCCATCTCGCAAGCCTTTCTCCATGAACAGGTGCATGTCGTAATCCGTCAGTAGTTTTAGCTCCATGCCAGTCTTTTTTTAACAAGGCGTCCCAAGAGAGACCGGGGGAGGAGAAATACCACGCGGGGTCCAGGCCGTACTGTTTTCATCCGCAACGACGAGGACGAATCGACGATAACCCCAGCATTCTGCGGCAGGCTGTTCCACCTGGACGACGTCAAGACCACAGCCGTCTCCAGAAGCATGCTGTCCACGACGACGACGTCTTCAACGACGACAACAAATGGGTATTAGTGCCATCCCAAATCGACTGGGATCTCAACATCAGGCTCGAGTCTCCCCATGTTTTCACGGACAACAAAGATCACTACCTGACGAAAGTCGTGAACAACGGAACGCTTCTCATGGCTTACGTCCCTACGTCCAGACGCAGCGTGATCGTCAGCACTTTGAGGCAAAGAGTAGCCCACATGCTGTCAAGCAAACACGGGATGCAAAACGTGGGATTGCACATGGTGTCCAGGGCTCCAGATAAGGGCCGTTATCGGTGTATGTACGGATAAAAAATATGCACGATAGGGTAGGAAATACGTTAGAAACGTAGCAGATACGCACCACAGCGGATTTAGAATCACTTGCAGACGTATTTATCTGAAAAAAAGTATTATCTTATTGTTTATTGACCTGTTTACACAAGAGTAGCAAGGTTGTGGTGCATATATGAACAAATAAGGAGTACGTACTCTTGATGTTAAAAAATTATCTGGAGCCCTGGTGTCGGAATTCGACAGCACGGTAGACGTCCTGGAAAATCTGCCGGCGAAATCCACGCTGTACATCCAAGTCTACCTTGGCAAACTGCTGTCGGCCCGTAACGTCATCGAAATCGTGAAAGGGATCAAACAAACTCTGCTGGGCCAAACAACAACAATACCAAGTTTGCTCCGTTTAGGTGCGGGTGAACGTGAACGCCTACACCGGTCTGTAGGGAGTCACCGTGACCGTGGAAGACACGATATCGCTCACCAAAATGTTCCTACTCGACAACATACATCTCATGGGTTTAAAGTGCACGTCTGAGGAATTATGCGATAACCAATTGAAAACCATTTCGTAATTTTGTATAAAACAACCGATGAACAACCATCTTCCCAACGTAACGCTAGCCAATTTGGGGACACATGGGAATTCAATATAGCGAGGAAAACACCTTGTACGTCCTGCACTTAAAAGACGTATAGACGAGTGGGTGTCTCTAGCAGACTTCAAACAGCCCGACTGGTTGATCAACATGACCCTCACCTCACCCCACATATCTTTTAAATACAAGGGTTACGTCTCCAAAATTACAAACAACGGGATCCTTCTCATTTCTTTCACTCCAGAGTTTGATGTACAAGTTTTTCGAATACCAGGTCACACTGGCAACATGTTAGATTCAAACGACATGGCTTCATATTTACGGTTTGATGTACCCGATTACCAATGGGATTTTTTTGATTCAATCAAATCACACAACACGCTCGTAATAGATGTCTATCTCGCTGACGCTCGTGGATCAGAACAAACGCTTTTGACTGGATTGATAATACACTGGTTCACCAGACACGATCACCAACGGTGTTGTATCGTCATAAGACCGGAATCGACATCCTTAATAAGCCTCGATGGAGTACGTGTTATAGAAAAAAAATCGATTCATGTCTCGAATATTTACGTGTACGATAATCTAAACCTGATCAGCATCAAATACATTGATCAGACATTAACGGAAAACTAATTAAACATTATTTTATAAACAAATATATATATACACACACACAGGATGGGACTGTACCCAGTCGTGGATGAAGTAGCAAAAACACTGGAAACCGTAGACTGGTTTCGTTTGTGACGGATATGTGAGATCAAACAACAACTAGAATGTGAACACGATGCACTGTCGGCATTACAGAAAAAATATCACAGGGCTGTCAATTCCGTGGACGGTGTTGACAGCGCTCTGGTTCCAGTCAGCATGGGATTAGGCGTAGCAGGTATTGGGTTATTATCCACCATCGTGGCCACACCCATGGTGCTAGGCATTGAAATAACAGCCGGAGTGGCAGGGTTGATGGGATTGACCCTTAAGTTCATATCTCGCAGACTGCAACGTAAAGCATTGAAACATGACGACATGAGAATTCTAGCCGAAGCGAAGTTAAACACGATAGACGATCATATTTCCACCGCCCTCACCGACTCTAAAATCTCCGAAAGAAGAGTTTCTTTTGGTGCTTCAGAAATCGCAAAATATCACAGAATGAAACAAGAGATTCGGACCAAGTCTCGTAAAAACGCCGTCATTTGTGAAGACGAGAAAAAATAATTCATAGAACAAGGGAAGCAACAGGCCTGACAAGCCTTCATTACGAAAACCAAACAAATCATAGGGGATTCACAATAAACTTTTCACGGACATCAACATAACGTAGCCAGCCGGCCATCTAACTCATCGAGCTGTAGGTGAATAGCCGAGCCGAGACATGCACACTGCGACTCTCCCGCAGCACTCGTTCAGTGCTACCGAGACAGCAGCGAGGTGACCCAGGGGAACTGCCGAGAGCTGCGGTATGATTTTGCAGAAATTAACATAAGTTAACCAGCCAGCCAGCCAGCCGGTCGGTTGGCTGTACAAGCCGAGTCGAGACACACACACACACACACACACACACACACACTGTGACTCGCCCACAGCGCTCGCTCAGTACTACCGAGATGACAGCGAAACTCGAAAAATACAATTATACGATTTCTCCTCCACAATTATTAGGGAACCTCACTATCATAATTATTACCTTCTATTATAAAAGTATTCAAACTCAATAACAATATACACAGCCCCAAACATAAACAAACAATATCTAACATGTAAATCAGAAAGCCTTGTAAATTTCACGCCTATCTATACAAAATGTGCAGCAAATCCTCGCATGCCGGGGTGGAGGCACCTACAGCCTATGTAAGTGAAATCATGATCCACACTCGCTG
>VKKT01001805.1:6688-18001 GCA_008038995.1 Haliotis laevigata | reverse complement strand
CGATCAACATGGTGGGCTTCCATGATTTTCCCAAGATCTTTGATGTAAAGACTGAACAAGACTGGACCTAAGACCGATCCTTGTGGGACACCACAAAATAGATGAGCTGGATTAGAGTAATGATCCTCTATCAGTACTTGCTGGTGACGGGACGACGGATAAGACTTGAACCAGCATAGAGCTGTGCCATCAATGCCATTATCAGATAGGGTTCCCACCTGTTCCTGTGATTTCCTGAACTGTTCTGTGGGTAATTATGTTGCTAAAATCATTAATCAAACTCACTGCATGAATTAAAGGAGTTTCATTTGACATGCATGTAAAGCAGTATAAAAGCATCCGTGTGGCATACATGTAAAAATGCCTATCGCTTCCTGTAACACTCATTAACCTTTGAAGTAATTATGCGCTTAATATGTAAATTTTGTGATCTAAACAGTTTGCCTGGAATATAATTCTGTCAACAAAAGGAAAAGATTCAGCCTTGTTTTGCATTTTGAGCAAAAATTCTTGTAAAAAGAAGAGGCTCTTCACGCAAAAACTAAAAGTCGCTCAATAAGGGAGATATTTGCAAAAATACGAATTTTTTCCTTCAGCATTTGCATGAAATCCAACATTTTGAAATCCTGTGGTACCATTATTAATCAATATATTGTAAAATGAGTTCATTATGTGGATGGAGAATGATAAAAAAAACACTTATTAAAAAAATTGAATTTTGCACTCATTGACCTTTGAACCCAATTTGTGACCTAATTAGACATTTTTGAGCTTTGCAAACAACAGATTCGTATTCAGCACGAAAAACTACCCCAGAAAATGTTGTTTGCTTGCTTTTACTCRAAAATGACTCATGCATCCTTAAAATCCACATTTCTTAGAAATTTGACTAGTCTATTACACGGAAGGTCGTTTAATATCCTCTGTATCGTAAAACCTTAAATCTGACACTTGTACCTGCATTCCTGAGACGACCTCGGTCTTCATGTTACCGTAAAAGGCGACAGTTGGCACTGGAAGTCAATGCACATGCGTCTAAATACCATCATGTTTAGAAAGGGAAGACGTTTTAAAGTTGAAATTGCATGTCCTAGATTGGACAATTCCCTTTTTTGTCCAAGCTAGCTATTAACAAAATTGATGTTGTTGTTGTGATATGGTGTATATATTCTATCGATAGTGACATATTTAATAGAAGAGCTACCCTAGTTATTAAATTTAACAATTGTAGATTTTTACAAAGTAACGAAAAACACGGATAAAGTCTAACTGTTGACACTCTATATTTGTATGTATAATTAAAGTTTGATGTTATCTAACATATAGGTAGGTAATATTATAAACCCAAACATACCTCTGTTAAAACCTGTCAACACAATTTATGTTTTTGATCTTCATGGAGAGCAAATGAAAGTTTAAAAAGTAATGTGTAATACATAATAGCTTGATTAAAACATAAATGGTCACAGTTTGGAGGAAAATCCATAGTGATGTATGTTTCTGACCTTTACCACTGTTGTGAAACCCATGAAAACGGGTCTGAAGAGAACACACATATTTTAGATTCAAAATCACTACTCCAACAGCACAAGGTCGACTGTGCCAACATGACCCTATTACACAAAGACATTTCCTGGAGTGTATTCAAATCCAATCGATCAGCCCTCCTGACTCTTGAACAATGATTTCAAGACGTGTTCCCCAGTCTGAAACGACATATACTGCTCAGTCAGCTGCCTTGGTAATATAGATCTGTCTGTGGCCACGGGGTACATGTTGAAGGATAATGCATGAGCAAACCTGTCTTGATTAGATAATGGAGTTGTCGACTGTCTCAGGTTGGGTAGTGTCAGCATGGACTTTGATGCCATTGTCCATTCTAGCTTTGCATTTATCCATGGGCCTCGAGGGCAGAACAGTCTCTGAACTAGAGTAGTCTCAATTTTATTGAAACAATCTAATTAACATCAACATGTCTCTTAAAAAAGAAAGAAGAATAAGCAATATTTGAAAAGTGTCGGCATCTGTTTCCAGACGTGTTCATGCATCTAGGCAATTGATAACGCATAACTATACAGACTCAGTACTTCACTAGCTCTAGTTTCAAGAGCTGACTGGTGAGAGTCGGGAGGACATATTTTGCTGAATATCTGTCAGCTTACCCTAATAGATGGCCACAACCTCTGTCCAACCCTATTTCTGCAATGCAGTAGACGATTTTGGAAACAAAGGGACATTTATTCTGGCTCAAACTTACACTAAAGATAGGATACTACTGACGGTAACATAAAGGCATATTCACTCTCTTGTTGAACCTGATTGGAACACGCCGGTTAAGTTACTCTTTACCCGAAACGTATATCGTTCAGTTTCACAACTCCTTAATATCTGTTGCTTGATACATTATCGACATTCAACCCCCAGCTCCACTCGTGCCCGCCCTAAACACATGTCAGGTTCATTCACCTGTAAAATCACAATAAAACGGAAATATCTGGAGTGGGTGTAGTTTAATATGATTGTTCCGTGTCATACAATGCCAATTGGATGTGGGAAAAAAGGGTGTGATCTAAAGCTAGGTTTGAGACTTTTCCATTCTAAGAGAAAAGCAGGAGTTCTTTTATGATCTTGACATGCCAAGGAACATTTTCAGGTCCTTGTTAATTAGAATTAATGAAAATGAGATGACAAAAAGCCAACAGACGCAGTTCTTCGTCGCCAATAGTTGGTCCTAATGCGGTAGACCACTTATGCAAAGCCACCAAGTAGACTTTTCCGTAAGAGCAAACGAAACAAATCTATCAGTACTCTTGATTCCTCAACAATGGTTTCAAGGAGTCTTGTCCACTTCACAAGGACATATTCTGTCTATCAGCAGCCTTGCTAATGTTCAGTAGTCAGAAATCTGTGATTTCGAGTGTGTCTGAAGAGCATTTCAGTTATATCACACACTCTGTCTACCAGTGAATATCTTGGTTACAATATCGATCTTCAGTAACCCATGCTCGTCATAAGAGGCGACTCACGGGATCGGGTGGTCAGGCTCGCTGACTTGGTTGACACATATTATCGGTTCCCAATTGCGCAGATCGATGCTCATGATGTTGATCACTGGATTGTCTGGTCCGGACACGATTATTTACAGACCGCCGCCATATAGCTGGAATATTGCTGAGTGCGGCGTAAAACTCAACTCATTCATTCACTATATCACAGCCTGTCACCCAAAAATATATACCGCTTTGGTAAATCCCATGACATGTGTTCATTAGATGGAAATCAGAGGAAGATAATCAACGTTACAGTGTTCCCCCTGTTGTAATTTCAATCTTCAATTTTGAACATATATTTTTCATGACTGTGACTGTCTCCTTTTTCTTTTATATCTCGAGTCCTGCATGATTGTGTGTGGCTAATTGTAATAGTCGGTACACATGCAGGGTGTATGTTGCAGACCCCTTGCTAGAGATACCATTCTACTGTTGTTACGAGTGAAGGTGTGATAAAGGGGTATATGACACCAATTCACTCGCACAATGGAAATGGATCACACAACAATCTGACTAATTCAGGAAGATTTATTTAAACTATCCTAACAGAAGGCTGATACCAGATACCAATTTACAAATGTGAAGAGGGAATTGTCTTAGAGATATTTTGGGCAAAGCAATATGGCAAAGTCACCACATTTTTAAATCCTTCCAAAACTGTACACCATGATTACCTAGTTTCCATATTTGACACAGTCCCGCCGTGGGTGCAAGTTAGTGAATTCACAGATGAACATTCACATCATGGGTACAACCACAACTGGCAAAAATCCCGTCCTCAAGAAACATCCCAGCTCGATCAGAATCACCGAGCTTCTCCCTATAAGCTGGCTGGCCACATTCAATTAACTGACCAAAGCTGCATTCATCAAACCCCAAGCTGTGCCACTAGTTACATAACAATTTCTCGCTCAAGCGAAGGCCCCTCACGCCAAGCTAAAACTTATTACACCAAGTATACTCATCACTATCTAAAACTGTACATTATATTTGCAAAATATGTTTCATCACCCATAAAACTGTCTAAATAAGAAAGACATTATGACTCCATATTAATTATCATTCGTAATTACCATAAGCCAAATAGCGCCATTGACTCAACCCATTACGGATTGGACCAGCAAGGGATGATCTCGTTGACCATGAGTGGGCATCGGCTTGAATCCTTGCAGATTATGATTTTTGCAATCTCTCTTCTTGCAAATTCGATGTGTATGAATGTGCATGTACAATTATGTTTTCAGGACAATCACGTTTAGGTAACGAAAAGACATGGTTTAGGAGCTTTTGACCATTTAATCAAACAGGATAAAATGGGTTCAGAAATTACTACAAAACGTTCAACATACAACACAACATAAACATGTCTTCGTTGGTTGACTTTAGGTGGTGTTTAATCAGTTGAGAACATTGGGGTGCGGTTACTATGTAGTGGAGAGACAGTGTACGTGTTATGTGGTTTTACGTAAGTGTGTTTCTTAGTTAAAAAAAAATCAATCATATGACAGTGAGTCAGTGAGTGAGTGAATATTTAACGTCACATCGGCAATATCTCAGCCATATCGTGACGAAAACAATTTATACAATATAAAGAGAAAACATTTTGAAGATTAAACCTGTCGACGATGTACTGTAAAAATACTGGAGAATCACGGATATGAATATAAAACTAGCGAGCAAAGCTAAAACTAATACTAGGAACCACGGGGACTTACATTACTTTTGCTACCTGCATGGACCCTAGCTGGATTTACACCATGCCTTCAGTCGCTGGCGATTGTAGGAAAATTTAGCCGGCAGTTAAAAGAACAAAAATACTAAATATGGTGAATTTACATTTTACTTTGAAAGTTTTGGGACTTACGTACCCTCTCAGGAGGACAAAAGTTTACAGTACTTTTACCCCCTTTGAGGGTACAGCCACTAACAATCTAAGTTACTATTCTAAATTACCAATTTATCTATTTACAAAACACATTAATCAGAGTTCATCAAACACATCAATTTCTTTTTAAAAAACAATAATTAAATGATAATTAACATTTATAAAAAGATCCTTCATTGTTTTTACATTGAAATATGTATCCCTTATGATGGGGATTCAACACAGTCAAGCAGGACATCGTCGCATAATGACCTCCTAATATCTGGACTGACAACCCAAGTAGGTGTAACCAATATAAGGTTTTATTTCATGTAATTTATTGATACCTACTTGGGTGTCCCACTTCTGCATCAGATCACGAATGTACGTGTTAATGCTAGCTTTGTAATCAGAGGATGGAATAAGAAGTGGTGTCACAGATTTGTTGAGTGCTGCCTTGGCAGCAAGATCAGCCAATGTATTCCCAGAAATGCCAACGTGGTTGGGTAACCAACAAAAGACGATGTTGCATTGGCCAGTAGCAAGCTCATTATACAATTCAATAATTTCTAATAAAAGTGGATGTTTACAAGAAAGATTTTTAATAGCCTGAAGGCAAGAAAGAGAATCGGAAAAGAGTATGTGTTGTTTGTATTTACGGTGTTTATTAATATATTTAGGAGCTGATAATATGGCGTTAGCTTCTGCTGTGAAAATAGAGCTGTTATTGGGTAGTCGAGAAGATATTGTTCTGGATCCAATGACAGTGACACCTGCCACCGCGCCACCATCCTTGGATCCATCTGTAAATAAGGATTTGTATGCATTATATTTATTTTTTAATTGATTATAGTCTTGTTTATATTGTAATTCATTAGTTTCGGCTTTCTTAAACTTTGTCAGGGTGAGGTCAACTTCAGGCCTCACTAATTGCCAAGGGGGATAAGAAAAAAGACGGGTCTGAGCCTTATTTTCCAGCTCAAAGCCGGCAACAGAAATGAATGGTTGAATTCTTAAACCAAGAGGCGGAACAAGAGAAGACTTTTTGTTGTACAAATCCTCATAGAGAGGATTAAAGAGACAATTAAAAGCAGGGTTAAACTCGTTAGAATATAGTTTTGTAATATATTGTAAAGATAATTTGATACGCCGTTGGGTAAGAGAAGGCTCATCTACCTCAATATAGAGACTGTCAACAGGAGATGATCTGAATGACCCAAGACAAAGTCTCAGACCTTGGTGGTGGACAGAATCAAGTAGTTTTCAGTTGCTTTTGCAGGCTCCACCATATAAGATGGAGCCATWAKCAAGTTTAGATCGAACCAATGATCTGTATAAGTGAAGGAGKGTAGTTTGATCCCCTCCCGACTTAGAATTAGAAACAACCTTTAACAAATCTCGTGCCTTCAGGCATTTAGCTTTAAGGGATTTCATGTGTGGCAAGAAGGTTAAATGAGAATACAAAATTAGACCAAAGAATTTGGCCTCCTTTACAACTTTGATGGGAATGCCATTTAAAGACAGTTCTGGGTCCTTATGCGGCTTATATTTTCTACAAAAGTGTAGACAATAAGTTTTTGATTTAGAAAATTTAAAGCCGTTTTCAAGACACCATTTATTTATTTATTTGATTTAAACATAACTACAATTGCCGTTCAACAGTATACATATTTTTACCACGACAAGAAACATTAAAATCATCCACAAAAAGTGATCCATCGATTGAATCGTTTAGAACCTTGGATAAACTGTTGATCTTAATGCTAAACAATGTGACAGACAAAATACTGCCTTGTGGGACACCCTGATCCTGATTATAATGGTCAGACAGGGTTGAACCCACTCGAACTTGAAATTGTCTGTCTGTTAAAAACTATGAAATAACAAGAGGTAAATGCCCCCTCAAACCAAAATCATGTAAATCCTTTAAAATGCCATGCTTCCAGGTTTATCGTACGCTTTCTCGAGATCTTAGAATATTGATACGGCACGTTGTAAACCACATTGAATAAAGAGAATGTAATCTCGTTTAACATAGCCTATTAAGACTTTGTGTCGTACATGCACTGTCTGTCTCTCCCTCCTCGTCATAGCGCAAAACCAATTACCTATGATAGATAGAGGAAGGCAAATAATCCTACTACGAGAAACATACGGTCATATAACAAAACAAGAAATAGAGGAGATATTGTGCTGCTTTAAATTTGAGAGCAATAGTGTAATTCCATTAATTTCCAGTTTGTACCCCAAACAACGAAAGGTGACAAAAACACAGGGTAACTTTAAGAGGAGGTTACCATCAACAATAAGCCTATACGGAGTGAGAGAGTGAGTGTAGTTTTAAGCCGCCCTAAGCATTCCAGCTATATGACGGCGGTCTGTAAATAACGAAGTCTGGACCAGACAATCCAGTGATCAGGAGCATGAGCATCGATCTGCGCAATTGGGAACCGATAACATTTGTCAACCAAGCCAGCGAGCCTGACCACCCGATCCCGTTAGTCGCCTCTGACAACAAGCATGGGTTTCTGAAGGTTCATTCTAACCCGGACCTTCACGGGTTAAACCTATACGGCTGAGCGTGTAATGTTTGTATATGGTTGAACTGGTCCTGAAAGCACGGGTGGCCCCCGCCATGATGTTGATAGAATATTACTAAAAGCGGCGTAAACTCACTCGCTCACCACATGTGGATACACAGAAATGTGTAAATTTCTTTGGATTAATAGTGAATACATTTGATGCAAATATTGCAGGAATAGCACACAGATCAACCAGTACGTATGGATACTAACTTGGAATCTAATACGGTTCCAGAATGCAGCGAAACGACTGCATTGGCCTTCGGATTACTTTATACGAGGGATTGAGTAAATGCACGCTTACCACCGCACTTTGATTTCTTGAAAGGCTATTAATATGTATTTTTAGTTCTTTCCCCAATTGCATGTGGTTTTGAAGGCATCGTTCAAATTTCTTTCTTTGTCTTTGGCGTGAAGATTTTCAGATCCAAAGCTTCACCCAAATATTTACTCATACATTCTAAAGGCGTAATGCACTTCCTCCTGGTGCGACAGACGACATTACTGTTACTTCTTGAAACGTCAACATTAATGGTCTACTGGTTTGCCTCTCTTCTCAGTAAACCTTGCGAATTAGCACTCCGGTAACAAACAGTACGCACCCGAAATGTAACAAGACATAAACGTCAGTGCTTGAACTCTTGTCGTTTCTCCTCAGAATTAATCGCGTCGCTCGATACGCAACATCTTCTGCTCCGTCCTCCTCCAATTCACCACCACTGCCTCACTGCGGGAGATTTCGGAATCTTATTTCAAGCAGAAGTCAAATGACGGCTTTTACTACGATCCAATTTGGGAGCTGGAGCCGGGATTTCAAGAGACCCAAGCAAGTGCTTATGTGTCAAAAAGTGAAATCTTGATGCCTTTAATATGACACTTGTAGTTGAGGTCTTGTGTTGACTCCCCACACGTGTTAGCATGCAAGGGGACAGGTGGCACTAAAGTCCATAGAGTGAATCTGAGAAGATGTCTGTATAGCCCCATGCTTGAAAAGGTTAGAATCTTTAAATGTTCAAAATGTATGGCTAATTTGGTGCAATCCCATTTATACAGTTGGAAAGCATGCATTTGGCTCTTAACATCTGCTATATAAAGTCTTGCTAGGTTGAATTAAACAACGCTAAACTTCATACTGTCAGGTAAGACATAAGGAGAAGGCCTGTTTAGTGAGTACATTGTATTTCTGTATTACTTCGTGTTGAAGTTGAAATGATGTTTGTCGTTTAAAGACTGTTCCTCGCAGAAACTTTGGGTATCATTTTTGGAGTTATTATTTTACGAATTTTGTTTGTGAGGACATATTTAATACAGTCCTACACTGTTCTGGATGACGGGAATAAACAAAAGAACATTTGCATTTGTAACATATGTTATGTTTGGGATTACACTTTTTTAGTAAAGTACAAATTGTAGTACTTTTTGAGTTGAGCCCCATCCGGGATTCGAACTCACACCCTCAGAGTCAGGCACCTAATCGCCAGCACACAAAGTCAGCCGCCTAACCCGCTCAGCTACTGCGACTTCCACAAAACCCTAACCCCAACCCTAAACCCCCGCAAGCCCCTAAAAAAAACCTTACAAATTAAAAATGACAGTATTCCATAAAATTAAAATTGCCATCAAAAGAATGTCTTTATTTCCATAATGTAGACAACACTGCACCGAAGCCTTTCAAAACCATAACAATATGAGGCAAGTACGGACTTTGTAGCCATTGGAACACAGCCGAGGGAGTAGGTGTAATACATTTGTACAACAATATTGCAAAGTCACAGTTAAGCATAGGGACAGGTGTGATGAAGTCAGGAAATTGCAACAATATTCTGAAACAAAAAGATACAAATATATTTGATTTCACTTGCGCTTATTTGGTGAGGGATTCTAACGGCAGGCCAATCTCTTTATCATATAATGTCATTCTTAAAATTACTTAAAAAAAGAAGCAACTCCTACGTGAATTTATTTAAAGAGAATCGAGCATTCGCGTAAGAATACTTAGCGGTACACCAAGGTGAAGGTCGTTCATGACGGCGGCATATGATTGGAATTAGTCGCTCATACAGTGCAAAAATAAATCATGCTTAAAATAAAATCTTTCTGTCTTAAAAAGAACAATACAATCGGGCACGGTTTTCTTAGCTGTGTTTATATTTTCATTGCGGGTAACCAACTCATCAATATCAGTTTCTGATACCTGACGGAAACGATTCGTCGTCTGTATTGTGATCGATAGATCGAAATCCTTGGTTGGTACCTTTCTTAGACGTTTGCCTTTCAGTGGTGGCTCATAATCCGTACCTTCAATTTGAACGAAGTACTCCGTTTCATGTTTTCCAAAGTCAATTACTGCAGTAACGACTCCAGARCCTCTGTCATCAATTCTTACAGAATCACCAATTTTGAGAATGGGGGCAGCCATGTTTGTTTATAACAATGTAAACTCGCTACGTCATCAATGAAATGATTACGTTGTAGGATTCGCATGGCGTGTGTGGAGTTTTGTGAAAGTAGTTCGTGGATTGACGTAATTGGCATAGTTATCAGATTTGGATACCAAGTTTATAAGATTGCTTTATTGCACCGATAACACCCTCCTTTAGATGATAAAAGGTTTTATTTTCATTAAGAGTAATGCTAAATATGTTTTAAGGTGTACGTATGATATGTGACAGCTAGTTATTATCAGATACCGATGTTTGTATGATGTTTGAAACGTTATATTTTACATAATATCGAACAATGGTCAAGTCTAAGACATTTCATTTGCTGAATATGTGCAAGGACATATATGTCCTATTCATGTATAAAGATGTTTAGTAAAGATGTTATTTGACATATCTACACGGGCAGGACATTCCCAATAAACATACCACCAGAATCAAAGTATTGATCATCATGGAGAGCAAATGTTATCTTTAGAATATTGTGGCAACTTGAAAGGAACTTAAATGCTGAAAATGCGTCTTGTTTGATGTTTGTCATATTTAAAACTACTCCATCTGAATATGGCGTGAGTAGGTTCTAAGAAAGTTTTCTAAGAAAGTGTAATGTCATACATACACAGCGTGAAGAGGAAATATAGTTATATATGAATATAAAATCACTAATGGCATTTAAAAAAACGTACTGTTCAAAGAAGCTTATAATTTGCAGCAAAGTAATATTGGCTTTTATTTGTTTGTTGTTCAACAATGCACTCCCCAATATTCCAGCTATTGGCGGCGATCTGTAAATAATACAGGCTGGACCAGATAATCATGTGATCAACATTATGAGTATCGATCTACACAGTTAGCGCACTATGACATGTGTCAAACAAGGCCGCCTTACTACCCAATCCCGATCGTCGCCTCTTACGACAAGCATGGGTTGATGAAAATCAGTTTTTAGCCAAGGTGTTGTTAAAAGTATACTGATGAGTAGAGAAAAGAGAGGTAATTTCGTTCTTTAACTGCTGCGGGTGGTAAGGGTTTCTATTTGTGAGAAATGGTGACTTCTAGGTTCCAGATGTGAAAGATTATTATGGCAACGTAATAATGATGACACATGTTGATGTCTTCCATAAATACGAAACTCTGCAGTTTCTCAACTACGAATAATAGGACGTTTCATCTTCAGATCAAATTATGTTGCACATGAAATATTTACTAAAACATTCAAAAGGCGTCACATACATCCATATGGCAACATTTCAGCACTATCACAGTAAGGACACTAGGGATGTACCCATTCGGCGTGACAAGCGAGCGCTTTAACCACTAGGCTTCCCCATCTGTAGAAAAAACCTTGCAATTATATCTCCCGTAACAAATCCCTC
>VKKT01001804.1:0-22068 GCA_008038995.1 Haliotis laevigata | reverse complement strand
CCTGTGTAATTGGATCAACAAGTTGATAGCAGTATGATGAGTTCTGGCAGTCGGAAGTTGTGGATTTGACATTGACATCCATGTAGTGGCATTTGAGGAGTGAAGTAGTGAAGACAAGCAAATGTTCATCCGCTTAAATAATTCTCGTCAGAAATCACATTCTCGTCAGATATCCACTTTCATAACTCGTTAATGTTTGGCATTAGTCGAAAATAGTCTCTCATAATTCCAGGGGAATATCTTCATTATTGTAATTATTTGTTTTTGATTTAGTGTGTGGAGTTGAAAACCAGTACTCAGTCAGTCTGTCTGTCTATGACAAAACCATATAAAAGTGTTCAAAAAGCACACAACTGATGACATAAACAAAAATGCACACCTGTCCTTTGACCTTCAAGGGCAAAGAACATTGAGTTCGCTGACACTACTGTATGACTTGTAAATTGTCTGATTCTGATGTCGGTATTCGTCTGCGGATGTAGTTAACCCGGTGTTCGTGTGAAAGAAAAAGTCTATTCTCATACATTCCCCTGTCTAAAACAATGTAAAAATTGACTCCATGCACACAAGGACTACACACTATTCGATACGTTGAATCTTTCTCAGTTACATCGTCAATGTAACATATGTTATATTTGGGATTACACTTTCTTTGTAAAGTACATATTCTAGTATTTCTCTTGGGTTGAGTCCCATCCGGGATTCGAACCCACTTCCTCAGAGTCAGGCACCTAATCGCCAGCACACAAGATCAGACGCCTTGACGGGTCCAATGAAAAGCAGAGATATGAATGGGTCAGTGAAACTGGTAGTATCCCGTCATTGACAGTGTCTTGGTCACTGATCACCAGTGATGCTACCAGGTGCTCACGAAAAGCGTGAGCGTCCCTGTTGTCCATTTCTGCCGTTGGATTGCTTTGCTGTGATTGGCCATCATAGAAGTTGCTCAAGTGAGACACTGTAATCATCAGCTGATGAACGTCAGCAAATACAACCTCAATTCGTTTCAAATAAAATACACTTGCTTTCAACTTCTAGCAAGTTCAAAGTTGATACAAAATCTGAACAGAATGGATGAGAATATGAGCACATTTACTTTCATGTTGATTCTGGCATTTGAGCCTCTTGAACAAAAGCGTGTGAAGCCTCAGCTTCATTGGGCAAGTGGTTTCTGAGTAGAAGCTGTATACGACGAGGAAAAAAACACGACATAAACTCATTTTACTTTCAGTAAAAGTACCCTAAACTGATTTTTGATGTTTTCATACTCTTGAGAGGGCTAAACTGTGGACAACATCATTATCATTACAGGTCTGTGTGCAGTCAAACGAGTTGACATTTGGTATAAAATGACATATCGCTCATAAAGTGAATGTTGTTATTCAGAAGTCTTTCTTCCGACTACTAGGAAACGTACACCTTCATAGATAACAGCTTTCGTGTATTCTTAACGGCATTTTGATTTCTTTCACCATTATTGAATGTTAAGCTGACCCTGGCTTGATAATGGCGTGAAAATACTTCGAAGATATCCCTTCATGCAATAACTCACGCGGATATTTACCTACCAACATCTGGAATGCCAGCAGCCAATGCCTAATAGTATATTGTATAAGTACCTGATGTGCCATATTACTTTGACGCTAATGACTGTATATGTACACGCTGCGAGGGAATAGATCACAGCAGAAAGCCATGTGTGGCTCCATATTTGACCTCATACAGTGGACGAAAGTTTCCCCCAATTTCATCTCTAAGATTCTATAACCCAGAAACACATGCTCGGTTCGATCCAGGCTAGCTGTTTGTTTGTCCAGTGTCTCGAATCCAAGCCATGTCCGTTTCTCCCCACTAATAAATGTCTGAGACGTTCTTCACTTTCGGCATGGCATGGGTGCTGTAGCGCAGCGTCAGGCGATACATATTTTTTTCTGTTTTACAAACTGTGTCCAGATAAGGTTTGAACCGTTACTGTTTTCGGAATAACCTGGAGTCATCCTTTTCAACGGACTCTTCACGCCCAAGGAAATGTCTCCAGTGACTGGCTTTTGAGCATTGATGTGGTATGTTTTTTTCCGCCTTAAGTTGACATGCCGTAATATATCTTCAAAGTTGTTCAAAGCAGCGTTAATTCACGATCTCTCTCATCCCTAAATATTTTGTCTGGGAAAATTTCTCATGTTTTTTTTTGTTTAACCGTCATTTGACAAGCGATGGGTGTAAAATCTGTGGCTCATTATTGTGATTTGTTTTGTGCATAATTTTGTTAATGTGCTCTTTTTGTTTTCTTTTGCTATGTTCTCTTGCATTTCATGAATATTTATACATACATACGAGTCTAAAATATCAAAACATTATTGATTGTTCAAAACACTGACATTTTGAAAATTCAGAAACCAATTAATTACAATATAAACAAGAATTGAATCAATTAAAAAGTACATATAATACATACAAATCCCCATTTACAGATGGATCCAAAAATGATTGCGCAGTGGCTTCTGTCACTGTCACTGCATCCAGAACAACATCTTCTAGAATAACCGGATAACAGCTCTGTTTTAACAGCAGAAGCCAACGCCATATTAATGGCTCTTATATATATTAATCAAACAACACTCTCCCACTGGTGATTCTCTTGTGAAGCATGTGAAGGCTCATGACAAAAACAGGATATTCCCATGTCAGGGATGTTTTAATTGGGCCCTTCACGCCCAATGAAATGTCTCCATTGAATGGCTATTGTGCACTGGTGTTGTTTTTTCCTTCCACATTAAGCTGACACGCCGTGGTATATCTGCAATGTTGTTCAAAGCAACATTAATTCAGTGTCTCTCTCATTCCAAAATATTTTGTCCGGGACCATTTCTCATGTTGTTTTTGTTTAATTTTCATTTGACAAACAATGGGTGTAAAATATGTGGATCTTTATTGTGATTTGTTTCGCCCTTGTGTGCATAAACCTGTTTGTGTCCTGAATAGTTTTTAATGTTATTCGGCATTTCAATGGATGCTTTTACTTACTCACGACTCTAAAATATGAAAACATTATTGGTTGTTCTTTTTGACGTCATTACATTTCTACACAAATGACGACACAGAAACATATTCGTTATTGTAAATGACGATAGTAAATAATGATCAATGCCATTTCCTCTGACGTGACTCTGCACTTGAATAATTTAGGGCCCATATCTCAACCTGTTTAACGTCTAGTTAAGACAATTTTAGTTTTACAACACAGATTTATTGACTGCGAAGTAAATGTGAGACAGCTCGGCATGATCAATAGCTGTACATCGCCAGAGAATTATTTGTTTTATGTGAATTGCTTGAGTTGCCGATGCCAGCAGTGCAAGACATACTTACCATTTTCGCGAAGCCCTGCTGTTGAATGATTACAATAATCCATCGCATTGTTTTACTTGCTGTTATCTAGCGTTTACGTTTATGACAGAATATTTTGGTAGATGAAAATAGAAAAACAACACGAAAAAGCATTAGGATTTTTCTCCACCTGTACATTTGAGGGGTAACCTAGATGAAAAGGTTTGCTCTACTTAATAAAAAAACGGCTACAAAAAGTCATTAAACAATTTGATGAAATGGAAAAGGAAGAATATTTTTCACTTATCTTGTTGAAGTATTTGTATCAATATTTAAAGGAATAATAGGAATATTTATGATGATGCATTTCAAGCTATATTTTCATGGAACACCTTCAGCTTGCTATGACGACCTTGTTCAGTGTTTGTCTGAATCGATATACAATCAACAAATTTACATTCATTAACACTCTAGATACAAACATAATGAACATTTGATGACACTCTAGGCACAAGAAGCAATAATGCACATGATACACCTCACATGTACATGTCACAGTCGACATAACTCGGCTGTTCCTGAATGCAGCATAAAACAAACAACTGAAATTATATGTATTATGTTCACTTGACTCGTCTTTAAATCAATGACAGGACATGTGAAAGACTTAATATCCCATTTGACTTCCATGCGGACAAGACGCTCATCCCCTCAATACACCACAGATAAAGACTGATAAAATACTTGATCAGCCTCAATCCATAAATCACGCACTCTTGTTGAAACGATGAAGTCTCGCTCTTCCTTTACAGCAAGACCCTGTGCACTGAGGAAGGAAGTTGCCTTCCATAACGAAACGACGTTATTTTTGACGCCCAAAGAGCATGCCTAAGGGGCCTCTTGAGTGGCGTCTCGCTACTCCCTTGCTAAATACCAAGTACACTTCTTTTTCTGATTTTGTCGTGGCGTGTTTGCGAAGAAAGTATGCATACAGGCTTCGATTGAATTTCTCGCGCTACTGTTACCATGTTTTATGGAGTATCTTTCACATTAGTTGTTAAAGATAGTACTTTGAGACACTTAAAAATATCACAAAATATTTATTCTGCGTCAGCGTTCTTCTGTTGTGAATACAATCACTCTACCTTGCTTCTAAGTTGGCTTTATACACATGTAGCTACGCCCTTCCCTTTCACTGCAAATGAGCTTAGCGGATATGGACACCTAATATCACTCATAAATCACTGCTATGCTACAGTTCCTATGTTTAAGTAGAGATTGTTCTTAGAATCTGATACCCCTATTTCGTATATTTGAATATAAGTTGAATGTCTAATACAAATAACCGTGGACAAAATGACGTAGACGTCTACACATATAGCATTATATAACAAATAGCAGAGGATGCATTTCCGTTACAGGTTAATATATATTCTCAAAATGTTTGAATTATTTGTCTACAGTGAATAGATAGCTTTTATTTGATAGCATATTTAAGTTTAGTGTTGGCGTATTGATTGGTCAAAGCATTTGATAATGGGATAGGGAATACAAATGTTTATAGTTCCCCTGACAAACACACATCATCTTCCTTGTTTAGTAGCCCTAACGTGGGAACAAGCAATGCCTCATACAAAGAGTGATGACTGTGTTAAAGCACATAAACTGAAAGATATCATGAATAAAGCGTAAATATTGTAGGTTCGGAACAGACATGAACACAATACGACTTTAGCAGGGACATGAGTTGTGCCATCTGTGCCACCATTAACAGCTTAAGAAGCATATACGTAGCACAAGCTGCATTCATTTTGTTTCATCTATTTATGGAATTTGACAAAAACTGAATTGCAAAAATCATTTCCAAAATCAACGCACACACTCCCAGTGTGCAGTTGGGCATCTAGATAAGCATGTGTTTGTGAACCACTATCATCTGTTTTATCTCATTTAATCCCAGTTTGATGTGCTTCGCCAGTAGGTTACACATGCTAAAATATTTATTATTTAACAAACACAGGTCGTTATTATTAGTAATTGGCCAGAGTTCATGGGCCTCTCGATTGTGCTCTTAAAGCGAGGTAAGGCATGCCCGATGTCGGTATGCCTGCGGAAATTATAAGAAAGAGCTAGGATCCAATATTCGCGACGTTTCTGGTTTTAGGTTTGTTGACAAAATACCAATGCAAGAACGGACCATTATCGCACGCCAAGCCGACGTACAGTTATGTAAAAAATCTGAGTCCAGTAACTGCATTTATCAATGATGTTAACAAAGATGTTTGTAGCTATATTGAAAATATAATGACATTGTCTAAAATTTATGTTAGCCAGTTATTTTAGGTCAGACAATATGGACGTCAGACACTATATTTGGCAGACATTCCTAGGAAACAGTGTGATACAAAAATTGATTTGTCAACGACATTGATTCCTTTAGTTCACAATAACGTTTCATATCCACAGAGGTAGTACGCCAGTTGCTGCTTTCCCGATCACGATCCGTCTGGAGCTGTGACAAACAGTTTCTACACTTGACTCTTGAAATACCATTCTGGTTTTCTCGTTTACATGGAGATAAATCGGGATATTGTGCAATGAAAGTAGCTTTTTTCTGGCTTAATGTTCCAAGATCCAGCACGGAGGCTGCATGGTTTGAAGTTTGACTTTTTATCAAATGCATTCCACTTAGAAATGTCCGATATATGTTTCACATTTAGCACTGAGTAGTCGGTTTATTAGAAACACACTTTGAACGGAGACAGCCAGATACAAGATTTATCTCGGATGTCTGTAAATATACGAGTTTCGACCGTAACGAGGATTGGTTGAAAGCATGATGACACGCAATCACTATAGCTACTCAGATTATTTGGCCCACATAACAGGAAAATCCATTACACCGAGTAATCCCTACGAATGCTGTGTTTCAGAGAATGCACATTACAAGGTAAGGGGTATCACTACTGATTAAATCCCCTCAGCCCATCATTACAAGGAACATCACATTGTAGAAATTGAGGACGACCTCAAAATACACACGTTGTTTTATCTGCCTTTGTCATTTCTATTGGATATGAACACATAGTATTGCCAATTAAAAAGTCAAATTACAATTTTGTGCTACGCATTAAACGATTGTGCTTTGTGTCCAAGGTGAGTATGCAAAGACTCACTGTGGACATAGGAGTGAGACACATTTGTATAGGCTTTTATGTGAAAGCCATTGCCCAAGAAGGTATCACCAATTCATAGGTCAGAGGGCGAAATGGGGATTGGCAATTCTTTAGTGATCGGCTTAAGGAGTAAGTGAGTTGTTATTTAACGTTGCATCGGCAATATTGCAGCCATATCGTGACGAGAACATATTTGACTCGGCTTAAGAAGCTTGTACAGGTGTTGATAGATGTACGTGTATGCATTTTGAAGATAAATTCTAGTTTTAAATTTCTTTTGCAACTTGTGTTAGGGAAGCTAGTAGTATATTGTGGTTGATGGAGTTTTTCTCTGAAATCAACAGATGTATCATCATCCTGGAGAACCATCAGAATCTATGGTCTATTTTACACCCAACACAGTCTTATCATGATCACCAGCTGGCGCGTTCGATACAAAACACACAATCGTATTAACAAAGTTCCATTTTCAGCATAAGTTTCCCTTTCTGAACATTTGCTGCTCAAGACAAGTTCTATCTTTATGAGTGTATTTTCTGATATTTGTTTTAAAAAATGATGTTCAATTCAATTTGAAAGCTAGGGG
The DNA here is from genome assembly GCA_008038995.1 of Haliotis laevigata. Lineage (NCBI taxonomy): Eukaryota > Metazoa > Mollusca > Gastropoda > Lepetellida > Haliotidae > Haliotis > Haliotis laevigata. The sequence goes on along the minus strand of VKKT01001804.1, from coordinate 14,979 downwards.
ATGTCTCCGTTCGACGTTTATTTTAAGCGTTTGATGTTTTTTCACAAAGCAACACATGGTGAAATAAGAACTATCGGGATACGTTATGTCATTAACTTTTACACAATAGGGTTATGTATAAATGCTCCTTTGCGTTAATGCGTCTTTGGAAGAACTGTTAACTTCAGCTTTGGTAATACGGGGTTTTGTCGTTACAGCTGGCTTCCTCAACACATGCCTTATAGAACGCCCTGATTACTTAGTCGAAATCGTACAATAAGACTTCTTCAAGCAGATATTTATTTTAGTATGGAAAAGGCTGGGTATTGTCATTTGTATTTTTGTCACAATCAGATTGAATGAGAATACTTGGACGATCATTGGTACGTTATCGGTTATTTTCAATATGTATTTTTCATTCAATATATTTCAGGCTGTTATTTCAAATGGTAGAAAGCTGGTAGATGTGTAAACATCTGTAATTGAAAAGACATATCAATCATGTTGTCTTCACAAAGGATACAAGGCGAAATCAAAAGAAACAAACCCACGATAGTTTGGGTAAACAAACCTTCAGCAGTTTGCATTGTCATGAGCTCACCTGCAGCATTTTCAGTTAAAAAATCGTAAATGAGGCATATATTTTCGAAGGTACTCGCCGCCGCAAATTCTTTAAATATCGGTTGTTTGGTCGGTTTGTTGTTTAATGCCGCACTCAGCAATATTCTAGCTACATTGCGTCTGTCTGTAAATAGTCCAGCCTGGACCAGACAATCCAGTGATCAACAGCATGAGCATCAATCTACACACCTGGGATACGATTATATGTGTCAACCAAGTCTGAAGACCAAATATAACCCGGATCTTCACGGGTCCATGATGAAAAAGATATAATATGCAAGATAGATGTCGTGGCGTTCGTATTGAAAGGACCATTCGACCATCTTGGACAAACAGGGAGGTTGTACATGGTGGGGTCAAGGGTGTGAAGTCACATGCTACTTGCTCGTTTGGTTTATGAGAACATGTAAACAATGCAAACGTCAATTGGCATGGGTGTGTTGCCAATGCGATTAGCAGTTGAAGGACATGCTGATTATTCCTAGATAGTTTTGAAAAAAACAGTACATGCCTTTAGGAAGAATACATAATAACTGTACACGACATTGGAATAACATTTCATGTTTAACCAATAGTTGCAGATACATACACAGTCATTCTACATTTTACAGTTTATTGACCTAATGGCAGCGCACTAATTAAGAAGCTTAGTTGTTGTGGGTCGTGTGATTTAAGGTCTTTAGGTGTTATAACCTAACGATAATGGATCACAGAATTCTAACGTTGAAAGATATGGATGTCAATTTCTTTATTGTAATATTTCAGAGTGCATGCTTATTTGTTCATTAGGCGAGTGAGTGAGTTAAAATATCTAGGCATGTATAGTCACCTATATCTCAGCCATATCGTGACTAAGACAGTTCAAACGTGAATAATAGACAATGTTATAGTAAAAACATCTCTCGGCAGAGGACGGTAAAATAACTAGGATATCACAGAGATAAAACGTGACATGAAACGTTACCATTATATCACTATTTAGAACAATGCTATATTAAATTGGGCTACACATCACCAGCATCTGGACGTAGATCACCACTCTAGGGACCATACATTTTCGATAAACTCCGAGATTTGTGTTCGATATAATAAAGAAGCCGACATCCACACACCTATCTACAGGATGGTTATCACCTTTACATGTTTTTCAGTAATACGATCACTCGGCTGCCTGTTCCGTCTAAACTCGATTATGTATACATTACCCTCATACAGCTGAGATATTTCTGTACAACATTATGAACATACACATATTAGCCGTTTCAGAAATATTCGGTGTAGCGCTGAAAGCACTTGACGGCAGTGTTCAATGTCCAAGAACTCCAATGTCAAAAACGGAATATACATACGCCCTAAATTTACGTAAACATGAAGAACCTACAAGCAGAAGAAATATTAAACCTGTAAGAGCAGTGAACATCCCTGCTTAGGGGGTGATGTTTTATAAACTTATAGCTTGAAAGCTGGAACGAATAAAGCACTTGTCTTTTGACTAAACATCAATATAGGTTTTGCATAAACTGATTCCTTCCCAAAGTTAGTATAACATTCATAGAAACCAATGGCTTCATCGACTTGAACTCATTTTATACCATATTGTGTGTATCTCGTAGGAGTATCAGATTTGGCAAATTATCAAAGAAGTTTTCTTGGGGAACACAATATTTATCCAAGATAATTTTATGGACCTGCGTCCTCATAATAGTAGACGTCATAGAAGTCATGCTCAACATTGTGTGATTATGGGACAACACTAAATATAAAGCTAGATTTCCCATTGAAACACCTGAGGAAACGTAACGATTCGTGTGCCTTCTCATTGAAATTTGTTGTCCCAACGGAAAGCAAGATAACATAAAACAACAGCGACAATGTATAGCATCATCCATGCGGCCATTGTGTTTGCGACCTTAAAGGTATGTAGTAGTACTGTTTTGGGCGAAGAAAAAAGTAACATGTTGAAGATATTCAGTGGTTTAATACGAGCGTCCAATGAGAGTAATGAAACGGATGAAACATTGAAGCCTTAATTATGAACATACATTTCTTGGACTCCAACGACATGACACTATACCGATATCTTCCATCGCGGTGTATTTTCCACAAACTGAAGTGGAATGCAACTATTGTCTCCTGGTCGCCCAAGGACTGGCTTCATGATGCGTGTGCGTACGTGTCGCCATAGAAAATGTCTCAAAAAACACAGGCCTGGTATGTAAGCCTCACAACCAACGTACCACCAAACCACAGTCTAAATAATTAACTATAAGTATATACAATTCAAGGAAGGTCCTATCCTTCATATGCCATCTGCATCTGCATTCACAACATCACAAGGGGATTTCTTGAACTTTGGCAATTTTTCTTAACTACATGTAACCAACTACTGCTACTACCACTACTACTACTACTACTACTACTACTACTTCAAAGTTTAGACCAGGTTTGGATGGATTATTTTTGTAGTATCACAGCCCTACTCGTTGCTCTCAGTTATGTGATGAAGCATTCAGACTGCTATGTTTCAGGCATGCATCTCGCATCAATAGAACACGACACAGTTTACTTCTGTAAATGGTACATATGAACACCTGTTCACCTGAGAAAAGATAGGTTGTCAGTGTGAATTTACAATACAAACACTGACATTTTTTTGGCAATTATGTTGTAGGACTCGTTATATGGTATGGAAATAACTTTGTTATCAGTCTGGAGTTGGAAATATTAACCTAATTTCGGTTAATATGTCCGTGACTATATCCGTTCGAAATTAGTAAAACAGTTTCCTGTCAATATCCCTATTGCTTTTTAACTGTAATCACAAGGAAATCCGTGCATAGGATTTTGAGTTCTAAACCACGCAAATCTATCAACGGATTAAATATAATGATAACGTATGTTGCTGCATAAGGAACATTCATGTCCAAAAGACAGATTCCCTTTGACACATTTCAATACCTTTTCAACGTCCTTTAACCCGCTAAAAGCTTTGGACATATATCGAAACTCAAATGGAACAATGAGAGCAATTACAGTGTTTGTGTTCCTTGAAGTAATCCTGCTCGACAGCTGATAATTAATGGTCTTAATTAAATCCAGTTTAACTTTTGGTGTGTCTCGCATCCAATTTGTAAAACATGATCCAAATGAAATATTTATCAACTTGATGCCGAGAAACAAACTCTATTTCAACATTTAGGAAAATGCATTCTTTAAATAGGGACTTGAAATGACTGTGGGCATTTCATGGCCCTTTTTAAAGAATGAACTACGTCATTAGATTGATTAACATTTTACAAATAACACTGACGTGTTGTAAAGAAAGGACAGTACATAATTGGTGTTCCATTCCCTTCCTATCAACGTTCCCTGCAATCACTGTCCTGGTCGGATTGAAGTCATTCGAACAACGCCATGAGTACCCATCGCCGGATTAAGTGACCTCGTGGCACATATCAGGGTCCCGTCATCCTCAGCTATATCAGTTAATACTGCATGTCAGATACCATGCACATCCTAATTAACTTCTCAGATATTCCGACTCTTCCTGAGTTACCACAGAGATATACAAAAAGCAATGTGAAGATTATCTCTGTCAGTCCAGTCATGACAGTAGCCAGAGTGGGTTGCACAGGAATGCCTCCCATCTGTGTGCCTGCAGACATCATAAGAAAGAGCAAGAATCCAATATTCGCACTGTTTATGGTTTTAGGTTAGCAAAATACCCATGCTTCTTGGTTTCGGCAACATGGTTAACTGCCAAGAACATGTCATTATCCCACGCCAAGGTTATTTAATGGTTGTGGACAAATCACATCGACGTGGTTGAAACTTAAGGTTGAAAAAATCGGATTAAAGTTTCACTGTAAGTCCATAAACTGTATTTACCAAGAAATGCGAATCATCCACTACATTATGTTTAGGGATATTTTGCCGTTATATCGAAAATAATACGATATAATATATTTTATGTTCGCCATGTATTTCAGGTCAGACAACCTTCAGACAATATGTCTGGCAGCGAGTACTGTGACAGTAAAGCAGATATCACTGAGATACAAAGATTGAATTATCAATGACATTGATTCCCTTTAGTGTACCATAACGTGTCATATCCAGAGAGGTAGTACGCCAGTTGTTGCTTTCTCGATCCAGATCCAGATCCGTTTGGAACTGTGACAAACAGTTTCAAGTCTTGACGTTGGAAAATTCATTTCTCGTTTACATGGAGATAAATCGGTATACTATGCAATAAAAGTAGAGTATGCTGGCGTAATGTTCCTAGACGCAGCACGATGACTACATAGTTTGCAGTTTGATTTTGTAACAAATGCGTTCCACTTAGAAATGCTCGATATATGTTTCACATTTAGCACGGAACGAACGGTTGAGCTTCGTACAGTATAAACGAAGATAGTCGGATTCAGGATCTGTCTGGACTGCCTGTTAATATGCAAGTTTGGGCCGTTAAGACCATTAATTGCAAGCAAGATTACACGCAATTGTTAGAGTTACTAGTTTGATCACCAGATTCATTGGTCGATTTCATAAGTTATAATAATAGAAGAATTATACTGAGGGAAATGAATAAGGGACGGATTAGTTGTTAAGATGAAATAGCGATGATGTTCCAAATGTTTGAGGAATGACTTAACCATAACGGACTGAAAGCATTGCACCCCATGGCGTCCTTATGGGCCATTTTTCACGATCAATTTACGCACGACGGGTATAAAAGCGTGGGAGCAAGTTTTAACACTACAGAGCCACAAATCAACGATACACACACAACCTTAAAATCACCTTTCACCGACACCTTTCATGTTAAATGAGAAATAGAAGGTAAGCAGGAGCAACAGCGGTACGACATCAATTTGTCAGATAGCAAGAGACTTTAACAATTCAGAAAGTGTGATATCGCGACTGTGGAACTTATACCGCAGACGCAGACAGGCGACGTTAAGACACGACGAGGTCTTGGTACCGATAAAAATAACGCCAGCATCTGAAGATCGTCATTTACTGTTGATTTCCTGGCGAAACGGGTTCAAATCAGCGTCGAAAATAATACTGAGTTCCGAGTAATGACACAGTTACGAATAATCAACCGTACGGTTTGAAATCAGCCGGCTTGAAATCACGTTCCCAGTTGTGGGAATTCAGCTTTCTGCAGAACACGGACGTCGGATAAGAGATTGGACAGACAACATCATGTGAGACACCATGTTCAGCGAAGAGTCCCGCTTTAAACTGAACTTTGCAGATGGTCGTATCCGTGTGTGGCGACGTCTCCACGAACGTCATCACCCATGTAGTTTAAAACAGCTTTGGGGGTGGATCAGTGATGGTGTGGGATAGGATCACCTACGATCCGAGAACTTTCCTCGTGCGATTTGATGGAAGGGTAACAGGTGTGCATTACAGACATGAAGTGCTGCAGCCAGTAGTTGTTCCCTTCCTGCGTAGAACAGGTGGGAGTTCCAGCACCACAACGCTCGTCCACATACAGCTCGTGTATGCAGGGATTTTTCGGCCTAAAACAACATCAGAGTTCTACCATGACCATCAAGAAGTCCAGATCTAAACCCCATTGAACATCTTTGGGACGTTCTATATCGTCATGTCAGATCCGGCGATGTTCAGCCACAGAGAAGTGATGCCATGTTCCAAGCTCTCCAAGAGGAGTGGCAGGTTATTCCCCGGGCTGTAATCCGGAGGTTGATTCAAAGTGTCCCACGTCGATGTGAAGAAGTGTTCCAATGGGGGGACACACCAGATACTGACATTTCAATTGTAGTGTGCGTGACCTTCTAACATTGCCCTCACAAAGTTCAATGTCAATAAAACATTTTCTATATACAGACACATACGTTCCCTTATTCATTTCCCTCAGTATATTTTTTACCTTGGAATAACACCTACAGCGGTGTTTCAGAGAATGCAAATTGCAAGGTATTATTTATCTCTACTGACTTAATCACCTCAATATATCATTACAAGGAACTTCACATTGTACTGACAATTAAAATGTCAAATTTATATTACATGCTACGTATTAAATCATTTTGCTTAAGGTCCAGGGAATATAAGAAAGATAAGATTTCACGGTAAACACTATTAGATGCCCAAACTTCCTCAGATGGATTTGTTTCCTGGCTGAGTGCAGAATACAATATAGGTCACATTCACGACGAAGCTAAGGAATCTAAGTGTGACACATGAGGAGTCACTGCGTATATAAGCGTCAAACACATTTGTATAAGCTTCTGTGTGAAAAACATTGCCCCAAAAGGAATTAATAATACGTAGGGCCGAGGGATTGATCAATGTTTAGTGATCAGCTTTAGGACCTTATTGGACACATGCTGATACATGTGTGCATTTAGTCGAACATAATAGCGTTCTGGTTTCAAATTTACTTTGCAACTTCTGTTGGCGAACTTGGTAGTACATCGTGTCTTAATGACGTGTTTTCTCTGAAAGCAACAATTCAAATGTATTTTCATCCTGGAGAATCGTCAAACATTGGGGTTATTTTACACACGAGTATTTTATATGTATACTTGTACAAAAACACAAATACTATTTACAAATTTGCACTTTCAGCATAGTTCCCCTTTCTGGTCAATTTGCTGCTCAAGATAAGCCCTTTTGTGCCAACGTTTTACAAGCGTATTTTCTGAAAATATCTGTAATAAGGTTTTTGAATTTCGTTTGAAAACCTGTAGGTTTCTTTTCGACGTTTAGTTTGAGCTTTGATGTAGCTTTTTCACAAAGCAGCACGCAGTGAATGAATAAATGTAGGGTTTCGTTATGTCATTGGATTTTACACTATAGCGTTATGCATAAATGCTTTTCTGCGTTAGTGTGTCTTTGATAAGACGGTTTGGCTTTAGGTTTGATGTTACTGAATTTTGTCGTTAAAACTGTTTTCATAAACATGCTTTAAAGAGACGTACTGATGACCTAGTCGAAAGTTTACAATGGGACTTCTTTAAGGGACGTTTCCTTTGTATGGAAAAGATCAGATTTGTCATATTTATGGTTTTGTTACAATGTGATTGCATCAGAATGCTTTGAAGATCATTGAGACGATATCAGTTATTTTCCATATGAATCTGCCATTATCTTAAGGTTGTGGATTTAAGAATGGTGGGGAATGTTGAGACATTCTACGTCTTAAGAACTGACGATTCAACAATTCGGAAGTCACCTGTGTAATTGGATCAACAAGTTGATAGCAGTATGATGAGTTCTGGCAGTCGGAAGTTGTGGATTTGACATTGACATCCATGTAGTGGCATTTGAGGAGTGAAGTAGTGAAGACAAGCAAATGTTCATCCGCTTAAATAATTCTCGTCAGAANNNNATTCTCGTCAGAAATCCACTTTCGTAACTCGAAATCTTTGGCATTAGTGGAAATTGGTCTCTCATAAATTCAGGAGAATGTCATAATTGGTGTAATATTTTGTTTTGATTTAGTGTGTGAAGTTGATAGTGAAAACCAGTAGTCAGTCAGTCTGTCAGTCTATGACACAACCATATATAAGTGTACAAAAAGCACACAACTGATAACATAAACAAGAATGCACCTCTGTCTCTTGACCTCCAAGGGCAAAGAACATTGAGTTCACCGACACCGCTGTATCGCTTGTAAACTGTGTCTAATTCTGATATCGGTATTCGTCTGCGGATGTAGTTAACTCGGTGTTCGTGTGAAAGAAAAAGACTATTCTCATACATTCCCCTGACTAAATAATGAAGACATTGACTCCATGCACACAAGGCCTATACACTATTCGATACGTGTAATCGTTCTCATTTACATCGTCAATGTAACCGTTTGTCCGCCTTTGTAACCTTTTATTCCCTGAGGATGACAATAGTTGGATGCGTTTCAAAAGTGAGAAGAAAAATGCCTCTCTTAAATATTTTTTTCTTTCAACCAATGATAGTTTTGAGACCCTGACATGACTTATTTTTTCTATAATTAAGGGAATCGATGCTCTATGGTTTTCATCAGAACAGTTCTGCGTTGCCTTTATTCTCGTTTTTTTATCTCCTATGTTGCAAACGTCGAAAGACAAAATAAAGCATGTTGAAACTATGCTTTAATCGGGATAAATAGTCAATGCTTCCTAATGCCACCATTTGTCTCATCTGTCGGTTTTGTAGCTATTTTGAATTAAACTATTTTAAATTGTCAAGATAATATCTCATTTGGGAATTTGATCATACTTACGTGTTTGTAAGCGCCCGTTCATTTTGGTATGATCGACCAGAGTCACCTGGTAAGATCTAGATCAATGAAACCCAGTGATGCTACCAGGTGCTCGCTAAAAGCGTGAGCATCCGTTTTCTATTTGTACCTTTGGGTTGCTTTGCTATTGTTCGCCATTATGGAACTTGCTCATGTGAGACACTTCAATCATCAGCTGATGAACGTCAGCAAATACAACTTCAATCCGTCTGAAATAAAAGAGACTTGATTTCAACTTCTAGCAATTTCAAAGTTATTTATGTTACTCTGAACAGCATGGATGGGTATATGAGCACATTTGTATTTTATGTTAATATGGCATTCGAGCATGTTGGACACAAGCGTGTGAAGTCTCATCTTCATTGCTCAAGTGGTTTCTCGGTAGAAGCTGTTTACAATGAGGAAAAACCACACAACATAAACTCATTTTACTTTCAACAAGAGTACACTACACTGATCTTTGATGTTGTAACATGCACTTGAGAGGACTACATTGTGGACAACAAAACAGCTTCAATTACCATTACAGGTCTGTGCGCAGTCTAGTGCGTTGCTATCTTGTATAAAACTGACATCTCCTCATAAAGTGAGTGCTGTTATTCACAAGGCTTCCTTCAGACGACAAGGAAACGTACACCTTCATAGATAACGGCTTTTTGATTCCTTACACCATTACTAAATGTTAAGCTGACCCTGGCTTGATAATGGTGTGAGGAAATACATCGAAAATGTCCCTTCATGCAATAAGTCACACGCTTATTTGACCACCAGCTTAAAAGATTGCATAGTACCCGTGAAGGTCCGGATTACATTGTTGATATTCAGTAACACATGCTTGTCCTAAGGGGCGACTAACGGAATTGGGTGGTCATGCTCACTGACTTGGTTGACAAAAATCATCGGTTCCCAATTGCGCAGATCCATGCTCATGCCGTTGATCACTGGATTGTCTAGTCCACACTTGATTATTAACATACCGCCGCCATATAGCTGGAATATTGCTGAGTGCGTCGTAATAATATATACACTCAAGAATACCAAAACGTTTTCTATTGCCTGTATGTGGTTGATGTGCCATATTACTTTGTCGCTATCGACTACTAGTATATGTGTACACGCTGTGAGGGAATAGCTCATACCAGAAAGCGATATTTGACCTCATACAGTGTACGAGAGTTTCCGCCTGTTTCAATATATAGATCTCTTAGATACCATAAGCCAGAAACACACACTCGGTTCAATCCGGGTTAACTGTTGTGGGTGTCAGAATCCAAGCCGTGTCCCTGGGTTTCTCCCAAATGAAACATGTCTGACACGGTCTTCACTTTCAGCATGGCAGGGGTGCTGCAATGCAGCGTCTGGCGATAATATATCATGATATATCTGCAATGTTGTTCAAAGCAGCATTAATTCACGCTCTCTCTCATCCCTAAATATTTTGTCTGGGAACATTTCTCATGTTGATTTTGTTTAACTGTCATTTGACAAACGATGGCTGTAAAATATGTGGATTGTTATTGTGATTTGTTTCGCCCTTGTGTACATAAAGCTGTTAGTATCGTGAACGGTTTTGTAATTTTATTAGGCACTTCTGTGAATGCTTATACGTACTCACGAGTCCAAATTATGAAAACATTATTTGTTGTTCTATATGATGTCAGTTTTGTTTGGAAATCTAAGTACATTTCGGCACAGAAAAATATTCTCTATTGTGAATAACGATATTAAACCACGATCAATGCCATTTCAATTGAATTTACTTTGCACTTGAAAAAGTTGGGGAACATATCTCAGCCTGCTTAACATCTAGTTAAGACAGTTTTCATTCTACAAGACAGTTTTATCGATTGCAAAGTAAACTTGCGACAGTGCGGCATGATCACAAGCTGTGCGGCGTAAGAGAATGTATTTGTTAAGTGTAAGTTACCGATACTACAAGAACAGGACATGCGTAACATTTTCGCTCACCCTTTGTATTGATTAAAATTGACAAGAAATGGAAAAGCATAAGGTGCACCTGTGCATTGGAGGGTTGACTTAGGCGAAATGATTAACTCTGATAATATATAAACTGCCACACGTTTAAGGGTGGGAAAGAAAGAACACTTTCTTGAGGACGTATTTGTATCAAACATTCAAAGAAATAATAATAAAACCCTTCAGCTTGCCACGATGACCTTCCACAATGTTTGTCTGAATCGGTATGTAATTGAAAATTGACTTGTAAAATATTTTATACATGTACAAAGAAATTTGGTTAAATTGGCATTACAAAACGCTGTTGGAAGCTCATAATGCATTTTGGGGAATTATGGTGTTTATTTTGAAAGTAAAAAGTGCATTTTCATAAAATAATTTACATTCATGAAGACTATAGACACAAACATAATCAACATATGATGGCATTCTATGCACAAGAAGCACTAGTGCATATGATACAACTGAGTCACAATAACTAGGTTGTTCTTGAATACAGCATTAAATAAACAAATATAATGATATGTGTATTATGTTCACTGACACTTCTTGAAATCAATGACAAGACATGTGAAAGACTCAATATCGCATTTGACTTCCATGCGGACAAGACGCTCATCCCCTCAATATGCCACAGATAATGACTGATCAAATACTTGATCAGCCTCAATCCATAAATCACGCTTTCTTGTTGAAACGACGAAGGTTCGCTCTTCCTTTACAGCAAGACCTTGTGCTCTGAGGAAGGAAGTTGCCTTCCATAACGAACGACGTTATGTTTGAAGCCCAAAGAACATGCCTAAGGGGCCTCTTGAGTGGCGTCTTGCTACTTCCTCTCTAAATACCAAGTACACTTTTTTCTGATTTTATCGGTAGCGTGTGTGCACACAGCCTTCAATTGGATTTCCCGCGCTAGTGTAACCATGTTATAAGGAGTTTCTCTTATATTAGTTTGTCAGGAATTTGAGGGACTCACAAATATCAGGAAATACTTATTCTGCGTCGGCGTTCTTCATCACGTTGCTGTCGATCGATGTGGACCTTTTTAGGGAATTGAAGAATGAGAAAGCTGATCCCTTTGTAAATGCAATCAGTTACGTTACATTTAACTATATTTAATGGTCGAAAATACCTCAAACGTGAGGTTAAAGATAATTTTGGAAGAGCTAATGATTGCGTGGCATATATGTATTTTAGGTTGGCTGATGGGTTGTCTAACTCCGCTCTCAGCAATGCTCGAGCTTTATGGCGGTGATACGTAGATAATCGTGTCTGGACCAGAAAATCCAATGATCTTTTAGGTGCATGACAATGTCTTCTGTTTGACTTTATAGGTGCATCGGTATAATCAGGGTGAGTGAATCAGTAAGGATTCAATTTCACATATACGGTTACAATGCATGGGACCAATTAAATTAACTTACGAAGGACTGCTAATTGTAGTATGATTCATCTTCTTTAGTCTTTCCTTAACCTACTTCAAGAGACAAATGGTCTGGCACACACATAGCCATGAGAACGGTCCAAAGTATTGTGCAACTATCCCCATGGCCTGCCTGACCAGTTGGCCATCAGTTCTGTCACTTTTCCTTCAGAGCAGCCAGAGTAAGAGATGTTAAAACGGTTGTAAGGAACATATTATCTGTTTATCTGATTAACATGAAATATGAATGAACGCCTATTTGTGATTTTGATTGGCAGCATGCCGTGCACGGTCAATGATCTTGATTGGAGTGAGTGGGAGAGTTATATTTTACATCGCATCGGCAATATTGCAGCTACATCGCGATGAGATTGGTTTATTATGATTAAATGTCTGCCATCAAGGGACAGTAAAACAGTAAGTTAAGTACCACAGTCAGGTAAAACAAACCATTTCAGTTGTACTCAACACATACATCAATGGAGCATTTAATACTATTAAAACATAAGCTATAGACCACTAGCGACTAAAACTATGCCACCATACTGGGATCATGGGGACTTCAGCTTCCTGCATGAAGCCCCAGCAGGGTATAAGCCTTCACTTTAGACACTTTAGTTGTTCACAATGCTAGCCATATAATAAAATATGTTAAATATGTAAGCATAAAATTCTGGGTGTCTGCAAATTACCGTGATAATATATCTAATACGCTCTTGTTTGGATGTTCATTTTCACTTATCTGCGGACATGTATGTCCAATCTGAAATAGCACAAACATCTCGTAACTACACGTATTCCTCAGTGAAAATGAGCAGAAATATATATGCCTATCGTTCCATCAAATGTCCATTTTGCATTTTATTCTTCGGCCAGGGTATAGCCATCATGTATACAATGTCCTAATATTAGTAAGGATGAAAAGAAAGTATTTAGGACCGCTGTACGTTGCTATCGTTTCAAACTAACCATGAAGTTCACTTCGTGGAAACACACAACACCTGTGATGTTCAGACACATAATTATTTTTCATAACCACACCTATCTTGATCCAAAATTCTTACCATACACTTTTAACATAGTTATATTTGATATCACTGAAGTCAATGTATAGTATTGGAAGCTTGAACACCTTATACATAACACTGAATTCGCTGCTCTCCAACAAGATACAAAAGCTGGTTGTGATTGTAACGTTCAAACCTTCTTCCGCACATGTGTTACTTTAACCATATCAGCAAGAGACACCAGTCTCTAATCAGAACACAATACGTATCGGTAACAATGGCCGGGCACAGTTAAGGATATCCGAAACGTATAATGTAGCTGTTTAGTATGAGACAGTGGGTCTCATGAGGTTTCATGCTCATCTCCGAGAAACTGTCTAGATCCAAATCAAATTGTCATTTTGTGAGACATTACGTTGAACGAATGCAGGGTTAGGCAAGACATGGTGCTTCCATATTTTCAATATTCTATTGAGTGAGTGACCCACAATTAACAGAAAGCCTAATGTGAGTTGAAACTTAAGATGATCCTTGACGTTACATCTGACAGCTCAGGGTACATAGATGTGGCTCCATTGTAATGGTTTTGTACTGGATAAACTTTGAATGGTTGTTTACGTATATGTTGGTTCTCAGCAATATTCTAGAATGTCATTAACTAATCCGGACAGATCAATCATCGGTCCAGACAATCTAATAACTAGCATCATGGCAATCGATAACGTGATATGTGTATAAACACGAGCCATAGAATCTCTTTCCATACTCATTCTAAATCTATATTGCAAGCAGATAGGGTAACAAAAAAATGAGATAAACCAACTCTTAACGTTGACTGTTTCCGAGCGACTTCTAACAGATATACTTATATATTGTAAAATACCCGACTAAGTGAAACCTATCCCCGACCACGCAATAACGGTCTTCCTTTAGATGTCTGAACTGACAGCTTCCGGTATTTCCCCCAGACACAACGATGCCATTTGTTGACAACTTGGAGACTGCTCTTCTGTTGTGAATACAGTCACTCTACCTTACGTGTATGTTGGCTTTTTAAAATTGTTGCTACGCTCTTTCCTTTCACTGGAATTGAGCTTAACGAATATGGACACCTAATAGCACTCATAAATCACCACTACGTTACAGTTCCTATTATTAAGTTGAAATGGTACTTAGAATTTGCTAACCTTACTTCGTAAGTTTGTATATAGCATGAATGTCTAATACAAATTATCGTGGACAAAATCTACACAACTGGCATCAAATAACAAACATCAGGTGGTACATTAAAGTTATAAGTTCATTTTGATTGTCACAATGATTTGTGTAAAGTGCATAGATAGCTTTTGTATTTGGAATGGCATCTGACTTTAATGTGGGCACAGTGGGCATAATGAGTTAAAATGTCTATAGTTATATATGACAAACTCGCATCATCTTCCTTGTTCAGTAGCTCTGACTTGAGAACAAGCAATATCTCATACAAAAACTCATGAATATGTCAAAGCACATTAACTAACAGAAATCATGACTAGGGCGTAAATATTATAGACTGACTGTAGCAGGGGCAGAAATATTGTGTCAGCTTTAATAACATATTCGTAGTACAAGCTGCATTGATTTTGTTTCGTCCGGTTATAGCATTTGACAAAAGCTAAATAGCAACGTCATCCCACAATCAATCAACACTCTCCCTGTGCACGATTGTGCTT
>VKKT01001803.1:356058-366333 GCA_008038995.1 Haliotis laevigata | reverse complement strand
GGTTACATGAAACCATTGATATCATGAGTGGAACTTCCATATCCTCTTGTCATGGGTTGGCATTTTCGGTCTGTAAGCACCTGTACTGCCAAAGGAGGAACTCGAATGCTTCGAAAGTAAGATCCTTACTTTGGGATTTCAAAACTCTACACATACAGGTTTAGAGACGTGGTAAGCAAACACTTTTTACGTTTTACTCACGATATACTTTAAGCTTCCCCCCAACTGTAAGCTGCATGATTTAATAATGAAATGCTGTGCAAAGCGGCGTAAAATCATATTCCCTCATTCCCTGTCACCTACCTCCAAAAAGCGAAAACTGTGACATTCGACAGTGAAAGGCAAATATCACCGTACTTAGATAGTTTGCGATCTAAAAAAGAACCCCGGAAAGTTCTAACCAATATTAAACATTTGTTACAGATTAGCTGAGCTGGAATAAACTATGTATACATCCATGAGTTTGGTACATTTTTTAGTTGCACGTGTCTAGTTGAGCATATGCAGGTAGTTTTCTTACACACATGGTTTGTCAGGTCGTTAGACGACTGGTACTAGTGCCATAGTTTCACGTCGATATCAATACAACGCTGTCATCGTGGCTAAACCAGACGGAGCGGAAATGTCGACTGGATACCAGCTGACAATATGGCCGACTGTTGTTCGATCAACTTTACACAGTATCATACACTAGATTGGTAAAATATTCACCCAGAGAACACAAGACTAACACGTTTAGGAATATTCGTATATCTTCGATAATATCACAAACGCGTGTTTAACTTCTGTTCTACAATTGAAACTATTGACCTTAAAGATGACCTTCACAACCGGGAATTGACTTGAAGGTCATTAATCGTGTTGCTAACAAACGAAATAAAAAATATGGATGGTGTGTTTTTCTGTTGTTGTTGTTGTTGCGCAGATATTGTCGTCTTTGTCGCTGTATCCATTCATCTATCAAACCTCAATATTAGTAATTCATGAATTTGACCTTCACACTGCCGTGGATCGAAGGTCAACAACGGTCGGTACCACATCAGGGAATTCTCTTTGAAATAAAAGAATAAGCAACAAAGAAATCAATGATAATTAATCGGAAACGCCCATGTTCAGGTTTAAACGGTAGATTATTTTTCTTTTTTATTATGAAACTTTAATGTATCCATTTCAATGGAGCACTTACAATTTTCAATTTGGTATTTGACTCCTAAGGCGACAAAGTATGGCCGACACTTTAGATAATTGTTCAACTTTAACATGCAATAAATTGTTGATAGATATTTCCACAAAAACTAAAACTTGATTGATAGTTTTAATCCTCAGAAGACTTTAATGATTTCAGCGTCGAGGTCGTCAAGAGAGAAGACTCCGCCTCGAATAATCCATGTTTATTCAAGCAAGGAGTTCTGGTCTCCGCCAGGACTCGTGTGTATGCCTTAATTACATTGGACGCATTTAGTATTAATTGCAAGAATCGTGTGAATATGCCAGTATTGTTTTGAGAACGAACTACTTTCCTCCACTTGACATCCTGAGGGAGAGAGAAATCCGAGATTTTAGCGAAATAATCAAACGCATTTAGCGAGAGTCCCCGCTTATGACACAATTGAGACCAAAAGTTGATGGCATTTATTCATTTTTGCTCGAATTGAGATAAGCAGTTAAATTGATTACATCTGTCGTGTTGGAAGGCGCTATGTCTAGCATTCCATCAGAGAAGGGGGGTTGGTACAGGACAAGGGTGCCGTCTGTGTGTCTCCAAACGCCATAGCCAAACATTTAGCTGCAGCGCTCTAATAAAGCAAATGGGCCCGAGCTAATAGACCCATGTCAGACCAGGCTTGTTAGGCGCTCATCCATCACGACTTTCTTAATTCACCCTGCAGACATATAATCATTAATTTCTATTCCAGGCGTGAAAATTCTTTAAATTTGTCTCCTCTAACCTAATTTTTATTTTTCGGCAACCTCGAATGATTTGTTATGCTTCTTACATAACCCTAACCGTTGGAGACTTCATGTATTCAGAGTCAATGGTCTGATGTCCTCGGCGTGTAAGACCCGCTCTTTGACACTTGCATCCAGTGTTTAACACTTGACTCTGTGATTCTGGAATATTGACTTATTCCTTGTTCCGGGTTTTTGGGTGAGACACTGATATGTACATCCGTCATAAAAATAATTTAGTACACCTCCTGTACGGTTTTTAACACAGCTGTCTGTTATAACGATATCCCCATGTTATTTTTATTATGAGCATTGTTGTATAATTGTTGTTTAAGCATAGTATTCCGTACAGAATGCTCATAACTGGGTCCTGGCCACCTGCTGTAGTTTAGTTGAACTTCATATAACGAACTATGGTTGTAACGAACTAAAATTATTAGCCCAGTTATGTTCATGACAGTAGTCACTGTAGCAATAATATTTAAAACTAGGATCATATTTCACTGCCCATTGTGATTCCACCGTTCCGGACAAGACGGGATCCAAAGAATGCATATTAATAAATTCCATAACGTTACCGGTTTTCGTATGTCTAGATGGAAGGTATAACGGTTACCTCACCAGGAAAGTGGCATGGTTCCAAGTATTCCTCAAATCACCCAGCCCATAATGGATACCCGGTAGGATGTGATGATGATGATGATGTGACATATACCTTCTTGTGCCTCTGGATTCTGCCTAGGGAGCTGAGAATCATCCGCTGACCGGTGTAATGATGCAGCACTACAAGCATGCTAAGGTGTGTGGATAATAAATATGTGGTAGCAGTAGTAGTAGTAGTAGTAGTAGTGGTAGTGGTAGTGGTAGTGGTAGTGGTAGTGGTAGTGGTAGTAGTAATGGTGTTCTTTCCTTTTTCCTTTTTTTAAGACCATGTAAAGGCATCACAAACAATAAGTTGTAAACCACAAACCATGTTTTCACTTTCACACTTATGTCAGATTTTCATTGCTTTGTAAAACATAACTGTGTCTGACTCCAACAGTGGGTAAAGGCTAAAGAAGACAGCTGGTTTGCTGGGCGAGATATGTGTACACCATTATAACACTGTGCTAATGACGCGACCATCTCCCCAGTCCAATCGCAGGTGCAACAATAGTGATCACCTCAATAACAACCATAGCAATCAATAGTGACATACTCCAGGAGTAATCTACATATTGGGGGGACACGTGGTCAGAGTGAACACTGACTTCCCCTGTCAAACATGTCCAGCCAGTACTCCTATCTGGAGTAATGTGTAACCAGTAATGACTTCAAGACAACGAATCTTGTGGCAGAGGAAGTCATGTACATAGGAACCTGGATAATGAAGTTTGGATGATGAAGTGACTGAGATAGTTACACTGTATATAAGTGTATACACCCTTGTGGATTAATATGTCGATGTCGCGGGTTCAGGCTTCTCCTTCCGTTCGACCCAGAGACATGGTGCCAGAATGAAAATCAGGAGGGTGCCAGTTCCAGAAAATAACGCCGAGATGAACAATTTTCCCAATCATTCTACTCTTACCGTGTGTCAGTCTTCATCCCTATCATCCTTTCATCATCACTGTTTAATCGCTTGGTAAATGTTCATCATAGCATGTAGTTCTCACCGAAGACCATATCCTAGCCAGTAGTTCGTCGCTGTCATAATTCACAAGGAACCACATATTCGAATATTATCGCTAATTCAGGTTTTTAAACGATTTGGCATCTATGTATTAGACATCCTTAAATGTAGATCGTTTCAGAACTTGGATTGTTTTGTATCAATTTTAAAAATATAAACTGACCAATTAATTCAATGTTAACATGAAGTTATCTCTGTTTGGGTTTCTTAGACATTGAAGTCCTACCCCCACCGTCCACAGAGATTGACAGACGGCATCCCATTATACAATGTAAGACATTTGCTACCTCAATATAACGCTATTGTTTTCCGCGTGCCTTAGCTTTGATAGTAAAGATAGTCATAGACTTATTCCGTAGGTCAGAGGACCAGAAACAACACGTGACCTTAATATACGTCTCAAGGGGGTTCGTGTTCTGCTTACGTCAGCAGTATACGACTTGACTTTAACCCTACACAAACAATTCACTGACTGGACATCGTAGTGTCCTTTGTAGGCAAAGTCTCTACACAAGCAGTTTATGGCACTTCTCCATGACGTACTCCAAGATTGTGTGACTGGGTAATGCATATGAAATACACTTAGATTCAACGCAAAATGTATTCTGCTGACCTTACAGAAATGACTGAAATAACCATCTGTCGGTTTATAACATATCGAGCGAACAACTTAAACAAACTGCCAAGAGAAAAAATATGGCACCTAAACTTTAATTTGACCAAACGTTAATAGCCGGAATAGTCGCCGAAACACTGCCAACTCAAGGGCCAGCACACATCGGTGACACCCGGATCGAATACATTGTTTGGTTTGTTTTACAAATTCTCATCTTTCACTTTTCCTGATATACAGAAATACGTCTCTGTAATGTCGAATGAAGACATATGTTTTAACGTTGCCCAAACCCTACATTATATTCCACGACGGACTTCATCGTATCAGTGAGGGACTTTTATATACCCTGTGCTTTACATCCGGTGTTTTATATGTGCATATTTTTATGTAGATATTTCTACTTTCGTGTGAAGAAAGGTATTGTTTTAAATGTATATACCACAGTCTCCCATAATACAAGAAGGTTTGTGTATATATGTACGTTTTGCTTGTTCACAATATTGTTGTACATAAGATAAACTGTCTGTCTGTCTGTCTATGCACCACCGCCGAATTACTATTCCTTGTTTATTTCATTAAAAGTCACCGTCAAACATTGGTGTAAACGTTCGTTTGCCCTACAGAGTATGTTGAGAGCCGTGTAGGGTGTAAGATTGTTCTTGATGTTGAAATGTGTAAATAAATCGAAATTCTTAAGTATGTAAGTGCTGGTTAGAAATTCAGTGCACGCTGACACATTTCACATGAACATTTACCAACCCGATTGTATATTACTGCCTCTTCGATCATCGGAGTTCGATCTGAAGCCAGACAGACAGGGTTTAGCCCCGTCACAGTTGACCCGCCGGAACCGTGTCCTGTATCACACCAACAATATCTGGTAGAGCACTGACACCGACATGTGTGGGTTTACATGTGACAGTGTATAGATGTCTCACGCGTAGGATGCTTGCCTTGTATCGATCAGTCCATCGATTGATCGCTTCTCAATTCTGATGTATCATCATATAGCGGCCCCAGATAAAGTCAAGGAAGACAAGCTATACATGCAACAGGGTCCGCCATACAAAACACCTCCTCATATTGATTTAGACATGTCGTTCGCAATTTCATTTTATTTTTTTTATGTCCATGCATAATCAGCTAGACTTCTAAGTCCAAGATGGCGGTCGGTGCTTTAGAACTTGACAGACACCGACAGCCAGGGTGAATCGCCCTCGCTGCCAGCACATGGCTCGTAATTTATCAATTCATAACTTTCGAAATAAAATTTTAGATAACTTGTTTCCTGTGATTTTAATTTGAATCACCCTTGAGAGAGCGTTGGGTTTTTTTTTCAGTCGAATTTCTTTAAAACGTTATAACACAATGGCATGCAGCCGTGGTGTCTAAGCTGAGAAACGTAACTGTTATTAATCACTCATTTTTCAGTCTGTTTTTCATAATGTCATATAGAAATCATAATTTAGCTTCAATTGGCTTTTTCGATTGCTGTTTCGCTCAGAAACTTTGTTGATATAAATCTTTGAATTAATTTTTTGAAAGTGGGAGTCCCCTTGCCCTGACTCATAACCTTTAGCTGCCTGACCTTTCTGTCGAGTTTGTTCCAAAAGTTTTACAACGAAAAGCAATTTTCTAAGACGCGCTGAAATTACTTTATAACCATTAATCTCTATGTTATACGTTATGATGATACTTTCCTACAACTGCCTAACTAAAGACCTGGGTTCAAATGAAAGACATGTAGCTACAATTAGTTTTCAGGAGAGTGTTACAGCGATCTGACAAATTTGATAACATTATCAAATTTATGAAAATTGAAAAAGAAAAATGATATCAGTTATGGAGGCCATTTGTAAATTACACAGGGGTCTGTCAAAATATATTGTTTTGTAATTGGAGACTGAATCAAGCCTACATACATTAGTTATTGATTTTAGGAGTGTATCCATTTAGTTTTGCAATAGATACGAAAATAATTAATCGCAATGCCGTATATTCCCAAGAGGAAATGCGAATTGTGATTAAAACAGTTTTTATATATTTCTTGCATTCAGAATTCTTGATACATATTTTTATAAGACATAAAATATATGTGTACGCACTCGTACAATATCATATGCCGAAACGCGAAATACTTTTTGTCCTCAGTTACATCGGATGACATAATGGCTGATTACAAAAATCCATACCTCGCCTTACTCCCTGCTGAACATATGGCGTATCATATATGGATTATTGTCGACCAATCTGTGTTATTTTTATCTGTTTGTCCGTCCCTGTTGTATCTAATCTTAATCTTAACCATTTGAAAAGCTCCGTGTTTAACATTACACATTATCACTACACGAAGTAAAATATGCAGACAGACAAAAAATATCTGTGCTCCGCCATATTTTTTCACAACCAAGTAGAAAAAATAATGTCTTTTTCTCGCGACAACAGGTCAAAGGGAGCTAACCGCGTCCAGCCCTCCATCAACCTATAGCGAGGCATGGGGCTGAGCGAGCCCTCGTGCCACATAATAGTCAATATTGATTTCTTGAAATCTGACAATAAATTCTCAATATGACTGCCGCCATTTTGAATTGAAGCACGCCTTGCGCGTATTATTTTTGTTTGAATTGTGAAAACAATACTTCCTCAATGTTACACATCGCGTGAAGTTTATCATGTAAATTCTTTTTTATAGTTTTGTTAAACACAAAGAAAACGTATTTTTGTGATATTGATGATTCAGACTGGAAGGTTTTGTTAATGCGTTTTGTGGGATCAGTTGAATGACTTAATGAGTTTATTTGAAATCACAGATGTAGCGACGGTCATATTACTGTTAGACAGGTGCGTGGAAGTACACACCTATCATGATATAAACAGACCCTATACCTACCAACATGCCAATAGAGGTGACATGGCGGGGGTTATGTCCCCATGTAATAGTTTATTACATTTTTAGTGATGAAAAATATTTAATACATAATCCATAAATTCAGTTCTTCATGTTGATTATTTTTAGAATAAACAAAATTTAACACTCAAATTGGAATGTGACTTCAAATGTGATATTTTACAAAGAGGGATATGTGTAGCTCTACATGTGTCCTGTGTCGCCTGTGAATTTTTTGTGTATTTTAATCGAAATTTCTAAGCGATTACTTTTTTTATATTTGAAGTCAGTTATTTTTTTATGGTCATTACAAAACATATCACCCAGATTACCCAGTATACCATCTTTTCCTGATAATAATTATCCTGTATACCACTTCATCAGCAGAGCATAACATGTCAAAATTGAGGGTCAAACTATATGATCTGGTTTATAGATAACCGTAAAATGACTTTATTACAACAACAATGGTAGTATTGTTATTGTTATTATTATTATCATTATATTGATTATTAATATTTTTGATAATCTATTCCGCGTTGAAGGATTAAATGTTATCGACCACTGGTTCTGTGCGGTTTAAATGTGACCAGTCTGTTGGTTGTATATCCGTATAACAGGAAGGCGACATATGACGACCAACGGGGTTAAGGGACCTTACGGTTTAGTCCTTCTTATGAACCGTTGAATAATAATGGCCGACACTGGCATCAAAATAGTGATGTTGTTTTTCTCTATTTACCACTGGTCACCACACCACCCTATTAAAAATATTTACTGCGATTTTAGCGTCAGAAAGAGAATGTAAATGTTTTCCAATTCGGAAAGAGAAGCTATCTTTTACATGTTTCAAATGGAGCCTCACAGCCAACTTGCATGCGAGGATCATGAACGTTTCTTATTACCTGTTCTTGCACTATACTGCTATCTGCTTCTGCAAACACACGTAATAAGTGAGCTATTATTATTCTTAATTGAACGTTCATTAAAACTGTACCACGTTACAAACAATCCCCAAACCCGAACTAGTGACAGCAGCGATCAATGACAATATATAATTAAGACTGTGAAGGTCATTGGATCACGTAACGAGGAACTTCATCAAAGATATTCATATGAAAGCAGCAGTGCGTGTCTTTGAAGTTTTCGAACACATATCAAACTGGTGAACACAAGATGAAATAAGATAAAATATACAAGTTTACGACGTAAAAAAATGGCCGTATTTTGTAAATTCAACAGTACCATTTCATTTATCGACGTAAATAATTTCTTAATCTAGTTCGTCCTATATTTCGAAAATTGAATGGCATTGAAGTACTAGAAATATTTGGTAAAAACAAATAAAAATTAAATTTTGGAAGCTGTTGACAGCTCTTGATGAAGGTTGATCGAGTCGTGACCGAGCGATGGTTTTAAAAGCTAACAAAAGTCCCCTTCTTTCGTGTGTTTGCGACTTGCTTTGGCCTCGCCAGTGATTACCGATCGTCAATCTGTCATCTTTTCCGGGAAGAAATCGACTTTTTTTCGGCAAATGCCGTAACAGTCCGGAATGATGGCGGGTGAGGTGAGAGCAGGTCACGTGAGGGTCACGTGGGAGCACGATCCGTGACTAACTTTTGATTTATGAGATTGAATTTGTTTTTACTTCCATTTTTTTCCCTTTCTAATTATATTGGGAATATTTTCTCGAATGTTTGGGTCGATGGCTTCCGTAACTATCAAGAAGCTAGCGGAGTGATATTGAGAAATAAAGCACCTCAATTAATCAGTGAAGATATCGAAATTGGAGTAAAAGTTGATGGAATAATTACATGACATGAGCGCTATCAAGTCACCGAACTCCCAAAAATGTTTTAGTTTTGTTTCCGTAATTGGATTGAAAATGATCGGCAAGGAATGCGAGCACATCACTTCAAACTGATATGTTCATGATTTAAGTAACAAGCGAACTCTTAAACACTTAAATTTATTCAAATTATTTCCAAATGAAGGGAATTTGATTAAATTCAAAGGAAAATTCAATTGTGCATTCGGAATTACTCCCGTATTCCACATCCATTAAAACAGAAAAAAGAGCATCCCGTTTGACAAAAAGACGCACGGTATGAGTTCATTTCGATTAATAAAAAGAAGTATAAACTTGGTGTGTTATTTTCCTGCCAAGTCCGATTTATAACGATAGCAATTAAATCCAGAGTAACATATTCTAAAATTCGAGACCCTAAATCTGTATCCCCATGAGTAATCCGGAATATTCGTACGTTTTAAATGTACAAATGAATTAATCAGCTATTATATATGCCGGTTCAGGGCAGCATCACAGCTATGTGTTACAATAACTGCTATAAAGAAATACATATTCATATTAGTTCGTGGTGTCAGTGGCTGGATCCATGGCCGCGTGAGTTCAAAAGCCGTCAAAGGTCTTGTCAAAAACAGCACGAGGAATAAAACAAGGTCTGGCGCCTAATACAAAGAATATACATAGGCCAGCACATTAAGACCGGCGTAAGTTGGGAATGGTAGACGCACACGCACACATGCGCACGGACGCACAAGCTCATGAGGGTTGCAATAACAGTGAAATAGTATGGAGCCCCATTCAAGTCATCCATTTCGTTATCATCAAAGGTGATTTTCTTTTTTGTCATTTCGAAACCTCGTTTACCCATACTTAAGTCCAACCAGGGTAAAGCCATTCAAGCGTTCGTAATTGTTTCTAAGCTCCTTTCCAAAGCAATCACATATAGGAGCAGTATCACTCACCCACTCACTCACTTACTTACTCACAGATCATTGCTTCTAAACACCTTCCAAAACAATCACATAGAGGAATAATATCACTCACTCACTCACAGATCATTCTTTCGAAACACCTTTCCAAAACAATCACAAAGATGGACAGTATCACTCACTCACCCACTCACTCACTCACATCTCATTGTTTCTGAACACCTTCCAAAGCAATCACATAGAGGAGAATTAATCACTCATTCACAGATCATTGTTTCTAAACACCTTCCAAAACAATCACATAGAGGAGAATTATCACTCACTCACTCACACCTAATTTTTTCTAAACACATTCCAAAACAATCACATAGAGGAGCAGTATCACCCATTCACTCACCCACAGACAATTGTTTC